>APFE030178295.1:2566-103745 GCA_000404065.3 Pinus taeda
TGCGAGGTGGAAGATCATGGAATCTTCCAGAAGCTTCCCCTCTAACACTTGCCTCTCTGTTTTCGACCAGGGATGAGTAAGAAATCATCATTCTCCAAGTGGAATCAGTAACTATCAGAGAGAGGACACTAATCAAGACCCCAGAAGATGACTCAACCCCCTACAATCATCTATATATGGATCCCTCATCATAGAGATCCGGAGGCTGGAATTTTGTATCTTGTAGAGAAGTGTTGTTGGTTTTCTGGAGAAACTTCATAGTGTTGGGTGATCTAAGCTTTACTTGAGGTGAAGAAGGCCTTTCTTGCTGGAGGATGATGCTGGGTCAGAACATATGGTTGTAATCCTCTTTCTACTCTTGATATTAATAAAGCTATTCAAATTTTCCTCCATATTGTTGTATGTTTCATTATATATGCATTTCTATGGTTAACACATGTCTGGTCCTGTGTTATTTATGAATATAGATCTCTGTTCTTCAATAGTAGGATGTTGCTTTGATTCCATAGGTGCTCTTTGAAGCTAGGCAGACGAAGAAGAAGCGGCAAAGATCTATCAGGAAGGAGAGGAATCAAACAAGGGAACCAAGCTCAAGACTAAGGTTGGTCTCCTTTTTTCCACTCTTATCTATTTTCATAAAGGAAAGTGAAAGTAGACTTTACTTGTTTGTTTCTAAGATAGCTACCAGTCTTAGTGGGAATAGTAGCTCTGAGTGGACACTATTCCCAATAACATTTATGGTTTGGGAGATTGATGGAGAAGTTGTGGAGGTTACAGATGAAATAGAATTGATGGGAAGATGATGTAGAACCTGTGAAATAGGAGATGGAACAATGCTTGATAAAGATGAGAGTTCAACTGATTGTTGAATATAGGCTGAGTGGATAGCTTGATCTAGATCCATGTCTAAACTTTATAATGTCTCAAACAGTTGTAGAACATGGGTGCCAAAGTCTTGGTCTGTAGATTGTTGCTCAGGTAAGTAAGGTCTCAAGGTTGATTCATCAATAACAGTTTCAGTTAGGCAATTTTCTAATTTAGACCTGAATAAACTAGCTCGAAAGGAAAATCAAATTGGATATCATCAATAATGTCAAAACTCTCTGGAAGATAATTAGCTCTAATTAGAGGAATGTTACTTGGATTTCTGTGGGGTTTCTTTTTCTTAATAGTCTTTGAGGGTTGTCAATGATTTCAGGTGGATTTGGGTTTGGGTGAGCTCTTGTATAAATTCTTTTAGGAGCCAAATATTGTGATATGAGTAGCTAAACAAAACGATGATAGATATTTAAGAGTTGGAAATCCACACAGTGAAAAAAAACCCTAATTATGAAAAACTCAGTCACAGTATTTTACAATATTCACAACATGAATGTATTAACAGTAATAATGAAATTTAGCCTTATTTTGATTTATTTCGAAGTAAGAACTTAGAAATAAATTTTTGAAGTTATTTCTTTAAAGACTAGCCGACGAAGGATTTAATCTCAATGAATCTGTTTGTTCCCCAGTATGGTCACCACTCTGTTATCACTCCATAATTTCTAAGGCTAGGAAAAATCACAGAGGTAATGAAAAAACCACTTTGGTAGTTGGGAATCTAGCCCTTCCAACTCTAGAGAGGGATCTCTCTATCTGATTTAGCTATGTTCTTCTGAATAATATTATGCTAGCTATTAGGTTTAGGTTTTGGATTTTAGAATTGAGTTGGGTTGAAAAAGGGAAGATAAGCCATTGGGGAATGGAGTCAGGCTGAGTTCAATCAATTCAAGTTCTATGTGCAACCTTATAGGGGAGAATAGGCACCTTTGTTGGATTCTTAAAGTTGAGATGATTTGGAGGAAAAGGTGAGGGGATCAGATCATACCAGAGAAACTAAGAATTATGGAATTAATCATCAAGTATAAAACATTAAGATTATTATTAAGTCGGAAGCAGAGTGTATTTTGCAACAAGTTTTGTTCGTTTACTTCTTAAAATAATCCAGAAACTGATGAATAACATATGAAAACAATGAAAACATAGATACAAAGATAGATGCACTTCACCAACATAAGTGACACGATAATCCTGTGATTTTTGTAACTCTATTATTTAAGTTTAACCAAATGAGGCTCTATGAGCTAATTTACATTAACGAGTCTTTCTTCTCCATAGGTTCCAACCCTTAATACTTCAAAATTTGAAGTACTAATTTAGGTGAATGTTTACAAAATATCTTGAGGAATAGAACCATATAATAACTAACCAATTTTGTCTCTCATCTTTACAAAAATGTAGGGATTTGAATTCACCACAAAGTGACCGAATTCCTCTTTTAAAAGTCAAAAGAACAGGTTCAATGCACCTAGAAACTAAATGCAGAAAAATAGGGGCTACATTTACTAAACCAAAACTAACTTGAAACAACTAGATAGATGCTAATTAATGCTAATATATCCTTCTATTTCATCCTATTACATGTCTACTATTAGGTTCCTATACCAATAGGTGTCATATTTCATGATTGGCATTGATGGGCTCTGTAATATGTTCATACCTTTCTAGTTGGTTGAAAAGGTTTTCCATATTATCAAAAAAACAAAAAAATTAAAAAATGTAAAGAGGGTATGCCCTAAAAAAAAAATCAAAGGGAAAAAATAATGAAATTGTCAAAAAAGTGAAAGAAATGAACCCCAAACAAATAGACGAGGAAAGTGTGCAAGTTCAAAATGCCACTACTATTATATTTTTGCAATAATATGATGGTGTGCAGCTTGTTGACTTATGCCACCATTGATGAATGGCCAAACAACTCCATATTGGCTAGTTCATGGTTTGAATTTACTTGTTTTAGAGATAGAGAATAGAATTTTCCCAGACTGTTCAAATCTTGGCAAATAGGTAGAGAATCAAAGGAGCTCAACAGTTAAATATGATCCCTGGGAGGTTATAAGTGTAGACTTAGGTAGGATGGCAATGAAAAGAAAAAGAATATGATGAGGGTTTTCCAGTCTAAGTGCACCCAAAGAAAAGAAGAAAAAATGTTAGGAAAAGCAAGTTGGCTAGGTAGAGTGGTGTTGCAGAAGCACTCTTGTGATTGATTTTGTTTCCAAAAGGTGTTAATCTTATCCCTGTCACAGGTGCAAAGCATATATTTTGATACAGCTCAGGTGAGGCAGATTTTATTACTACATCCCCTTCATGTTTTTCCCCCAATCATTCACTAACTTCCCCCAAAGAGATTAAGATCTTCTTAATATCACTAATCCACTCATCTCATTTCATAAAAAGCCTAAGTAAAACCTCTTTTACTTAGGAAATTGTAAAAGTATCACAAAAACCTTTTTTTCCCTTTAAAAAATCCTAAGTTTAACTTAGCGCTTTCAATTTGATTCCAAAACTCATATTAACTATTAACATTATTGTATAACTCCCTATACTTATTCGCCTTTCCCATATTACATTAATCTATGCCAAACCCCAAAAACTTATTATTTCCACCCCCGGCTAAACTATAGCCATATATTATTGTTTTAAATGGAATTATAGGTTTATTTGAAACCTTATAATAACCATTCCCCGCACACTTGAGGAATTAATTAACCCACGTTAATTAATAACCTAACTTAGACACCCCGCCAACCAATAAACATAGCCCCGACATGATTTATTAACGTTTATTATATCAGGCCCCCGCATATTGAACCCCCGCCATCTCCACAGAGTGCCCACTGTCAGATCTAGGCCCGCTCATCCGACAATCCACACGCATATTGTGACCCCCCTTCCATTCGACAATTACGTCTCGGGGAGCCGGCGGTATTGCTCCCGTACAGATGCCATGCGTCGATTGCCTGCACTGCTCACTGCCTCCCCGCCCGAAACCGCTCGACTCCAAAAGTTGTGCAGGGGGAAACCACTTACCACCCCTCTACTAAATGACAAGACATCACATTCTGATGATGTCATCTGACCATTAAATACCAAAATCGCCCACCAAAGCCAAATTTTGTTAAATAGTCAAAAAAATGTCATTTTCGTCCATTTTCTCTGCGCACTGTTTTCATGCAAATATCGTCTGGTTGATTGCTCGAACGTCCAGTCCACCACCCAGCCAACAACTCCAACGTCGTGCTCTGTTGCTCATCCTACAACCTGCAAACTACACTATTTGCCTCTTGAACACATGTATTTACCCAATTTGCCTCCTAAACGCAGGTATTTACCCAATTTGCCTCCTGAACCTGTAATTTCATTTTTCCACTGTAAATTTTACCCAAAATAGCCAAATTCAAGTAAAGTTAGTCCATAGCTCTCAGATAAAGACACCCGGAACTATTGTTTTGCCCATTTTTTCAAAAAAAATCGACCTCCAGTTTGAAAACACAAGAACCAAACATGGAAGCTCCCATGGCCCTCAATGTTGCACCCCTCAATGCACCTCATAAGGACCAAGATTGGTTACTCTTGGATGACAGAGATTTTCAAATAAAAGAGCTATCTAGTGACATGAACCACCTCCAGGCATTTTGCAGAGTTAGGAATAGTTATCTGAGCAACTCTGATATCTATGGAATATGGGAATCTAATCTTCACAGGTATTACCTTCCCTCAGTCAATGTTTTCCCAGATATTATTCACGAGTGTTATGCCAACTATGACCCTGTCAGTAAAGCAGTCATAACCCCATACCAAACTGTCCTTTTTTACATAATTGCTGAATATATCAATGATATTTTACACTTCCATCCCACTCAGCCTCTGGCTCTTCTTTCCATGGGATTTTTTCTTGAGCAAGGCTCTCAATTCCCCAATTCAGAGATAACCCGTATTGCTCAAATGTTCATGAAACCAAATTGCCAGCCCCAAGGTCCACCTCCATATTTACATGTCTGGTTCACTGAAATAGGAAAACTCATAATTGATATGATATCCTTCATCTTGGGATTCAAAAACCAGTGAATTTGTTGATGAGACCACCTTAGTTCTGTTGTCAATGTTTACTCCAGGATAGCCCCCTGCTGTCAAGTATGACTATGCAGCTTTTATTACCAACAAAATCAATGAGCGATTCATAAATATGGACAGAGAAGGAGTCTTCAAGTACACTTCATTCATTTACTACCTTCTGCTATATTATCAGCCAGACAACTTTTCATTTCCCATCAAGAAATTGGATTCCAAAGGAGAGCGGCGGTCTGTGATCTTTTGGACCTCAGTCTTCCACAATGTCCATGAATCCCCTTATACCTATTGTGAATTCGTTGACTTTTTTGTACATCCAACCACCACTCTATTGATAGGAGTTCCTCCTCCTACGATCTCTGCTGATATAAAGAAGATTTTACAGCTTTCCAGACAGTATAAGATAGGTGACTGGTACTTGTACCAGAATCACACTGAAATAAGAATATATGGCTGTGAACTATGCCAAATATGTGCCTATGAGACTATTTGCACTGGAGTATTTCAGGCAGCTTATCAATGCATATTTAACCCACTTTTGTAGTGCAAAGAAGAAGACCGAGCTGAGAATAAAAAACCAGTTAGGCCCTTATGTCATCAATTCTAGGGATGCATGGGAAGATGTTGATAAGATATTAGGGGAACAACTTAAATTGAAGAAATTTTTTTGGTGGGTACCATATGACCCAAATAGCTTTATAAGTGATAGAAAAGTAAGAAACGGGTTGTTAGCTTATGTACACCATAGAATCCCTGAAATTGAATAATTTTCTAATCAAGATGATTGGCTAGAGGGTACATTAGTAGAACAAATTAGTGAGCAAGAAAAGATGGAGAGGGCTATGAAAGACCTTGAAAAAACCCTTGATCTGGACTCTTTTGGACAAGTATCTTTCAAACTAGCTCAATAAATAGGAGTTGGTGCATCCTCTACTGGAACTTCTCAGCAGCCTGTACAGGAAACCAGCACACCAATTACAGGGCTTTCTAAGGGCAAGGAAGTGGCAGAAACAAAGCAACCAGCAATGACAGATCAGCAAGTGCAAGTTCCTCCAGTTCAAATGAAAGCAACAGAGGTTCCTGCATTACAGACACCTCTAAATGAGGAAAAAGGTAAAAAGAGAGACAAGGAAGACCCCACACCCATGAGTGGACCTACAAAGTAACTGGGTGCAAAGAGGCAAAGAATAAATCCTCACTCTGAAGAGGAAATCTTTGAGGAAACAATAGGCAGTTTAAGAGGTGAAAGGGTAGTCAGCCAGCAGACTTCCCTAGTGGTGGACACGTCAACTAGCTCACACAGGTAGGAGCTAGAAAGGCAACATATTGTGGAAGTTTCATCTACTAGGCCACAAAGCAAACATGCCTCTGACATCAAAATGACGTTCACGGAGATAAAGGCTAGAAACGACCCACTAAGGCTGCAACTTTACAACCAATATCTTAAGATGGCCCCCACAAACCAACAAAGGTTGATGTCTGCCTATGACATTAAGGAGGGGAAGATGATCATGAGTTATTTTAAGCCCAAGTTACAACAACCACAATTAGCAACTGACTATATCAGGACAAATCTGGAGGTCATAGCCAAGGATATTCATCCTATGGACCAGATTGAGCTGCACAAACAGACTGGAGAGATGGTATACTCCACACTAGCTGATAAAGCTATGTTAGCTCATAATTTGCAAAACTCCTTGGAGAACACCTCTGCTCAACTGGATTCGGAGAAAGCCTCTTCTCTTGCTAAGGACAACAGGATAAAATCTCTGGAGGAGATTATCATTGAGTTGGGACATGATCCAAAGGATGCAAAGGGCATAAAGGCATTGTTGAAGAAGAAAGAGGAAGATATTGCTACCTTGAGGAAGTAGCTTAAATTGCTTCCTACTATGCATCCTCAGACAGTAGAAGTGGTACAACAGAGGTAAGAGGAGGACATAATGGAATTGATCATGAAGCTCAATGAAAGGTTAATTGATATTGAGCAGGCATTGGAGACAGTGCTAAAAGAAAAGCAGGGAGAGTCAACCTCCCAGCCACCTGAAGTAATGCCTGTAGTAACAACTACCCCTTCCAAGGTTGTAACAGAATTGCCTCCCATTGTTCCAGCACCCACAACAGAAATAACTACAGGTATAGCAGTAGTAACAACAACAACAACACCAAGCATCAGCACTAGCATGACCACAGAGGAATTGATAAAAGCCATGGAGGAATTAAAACTCCAAGTATCTAAATTGAAACTGGTCAAGGAACAATTGGCAAAACTAGAAAAAAGCTATGACAAATCCAAGATGACTGTGGCAGAGAAGACAAGGGAGGTTAAAGCATTAGAGAATAAGGTGAGAGCATTAGAAAAGAATCTCTCTTTGGATAAACCTCTGGGAGAAATCAAAGGCATTTTGTGGGACAACATCAATCAATCCCTTAGTAATATGTGGAGATCTATCCAGGTCATTTATGAACAGATTGACTTGATAGCAGTAGCCCAAGTGGAGATTCAAAATACCAGAGCTTTATTAGGATAGATGCCTGAACAAGCTAACAAGCTAATACATTTTTTGAACACCAAGACTAGTGAAGAACTACAAGCACTGGAAATCACAGACAGAATAGGCACCATTCTGGAGATCAAGAGAGTTCTAACCAAGAGAACTCTGATGCAAAATTTGGAAAGGAGGTGCCATGACATGCAGGTGGAGATTAATTCCTTCACAGAAAGATTTGGATTTTTGCAGAATAAGGGTCTACCCAGTCTTTTAACAGGTGATGACCGGATGATGAGACACATAGATTATGTACATATATTGAATACATATGCTGCTGATCAAGTTAATGCATCATCAAGCACTTCAAGGGAGAAGGCACTTCCATCTGGGCAAGCCCTCTACAAAAGTTTGGAAAATTTATTCTATATTGAGCATGAAGTGAAACATCTATTCACCCTCCAGCCCAATTTCTTCAGGTACACAGAAACTGATGAAACTTTGAGAAAGTTGCAGAGACATAAATTACCAGAACTAGACTGGTGGCAAGCTATGCTAGAAATTCTATAGATTTATCTTTGGTATCTTTGGTATCTTTGGTAAATGAAAAGTTCGGGACAACTACCATAATGCGGAGAATAGAAATAAATGGGGATCAGACGGATAAAAGCATATCAGATCAGAATTCAGACATATGACAGAAAAGGAACAGGCCAGCGCAGACTCTCAGTGAAAGACAGGTGTAAACCGACTTACAGAGCCTACCTCCAACACCTCTGACAAAGATGGAGCTGTCAGCACAACATCATTTATTTTTTCCTTTTTTTCGAGACTATGTGTCTCTATCTTTTGTAAAAACTGATGAATCATCACTAGATATTATCTCTGTGAGATATTTTGTAAAGATACTTTTGTATAAATACCCCCTCATTCAAAGTATTTGGGGTTGGTGAACCATTCTAAAACTTTGTTGTAATATTGAAATCTTGGAATACAAAAGCTATGGAATCAACTGTTGTTGGACTCTCTAGATGCAGAATTGAAGCGGATGGACTTGTCATAGAATTCTTGAATCAACCAGTGCACCAATAAGTCCCTTTATCTTCTGTTTTGTAACTTTTCTAGTTTCATTATATCACTTGTGTTTCATAATCTAAATGATAATGATAAAGATTAATTCAGAATTTGCTTGACTGCACTATGTGTTTCATTCATTATCATTCTATGTGTTTTCTTCATGATTAGTTTAAACAGTGTAACTCTTAATTTCTCATGTTTCCTAATTCTATCATATTGGTTATTTGCTAGGGAATTCTTAACTGCTCCTTAGTAGTAATCATTCACTTCCTCTTTTTGAATATGTTGAAGGATCCTTAGCTGCCCTTCAACCATTTTAAATCCGTTCCATCCGATACAAATCTTTGTTTGCTCCCTATTTGACTACCTTGCTCTGTGAAACCATCCTCTATTAAGAAACCAAATCCAAAAATCCCTCCTCATTGACTCCATTTTCCCAATGGATTGAATTTCTCAGATTTATACCTCCATTCTACTGAATCTCACCATCAAAAAATCAAACAAACCCATGAACATCATAACTAGCCTAACATCTTTCAAAACAAAGTTAAAACATAAAGAGAGAGCCCTCTTTGGATGCAGATTGGCTAGAATCTGTGTCTAAAATATTGGTATGTGGTTACCACAGCCGTATTCCCTTTCTTACAACTTTTGGGAACAACCTGAGTGATGACATCATTGGCGACTCAACTGGGGACTTGAATATTTATTTATCTCTATTGTCTACTTTATAAGCTACAGATAGAGCTTGAAGTTAGCTAGGAAGCTTTTGAAATGCTCTTGATTTGTAATGGCAAAAGTAAATGAATGCCACTTCAGCCCATTTCTGGTCTAGCTTATAGATTGGACAGTTGGTTCCATATATTTGATCAAACCCTTGTTTACAAATCTTTAAGAAAGTCCATAATTTTCATATCCATAAGTCTCTTGAAGAAACTCCTAAAGTTGTATTATCAAAATCCATTTCAAAAAAACAAAAATATACCTACAAGCCTGGCTTCAGAAATGATTCGTTATACCAGATCACACCCTAATCCAAACCCACCACTGATGTTTGAAAATCCTAATCTAATTCCTAAAATTATTAGACAACAAGAAGGCCTATAAAATTTTGCTATTTCTCGGCCTCTATCCAAATCAAAATCCTGTCTTATGAGGTCTATTAACCTTGAGGACCAACCTTTCGCTAATTATTTTTAAATCCCCTCATTTGAGACCTTTTCTGAATCTGGATTAACTCACATAGTTCAAGTTCCAGTTTTCCTTGAAAAATTGCAGCCTAAAGTTGTTGCTCCACATCCTCATAGACATTTGCACATCTCTGTCCAACCTGAGCTTACCTCTAAAAAAACACTTAATCTTCCTGTGATTACTACCCCTTCCCCAAGTTCTCCATCAGCACCTCACATTTCCCAACCTCAAGTTACCCCTTCCACTCTTCCATCCTCTGTTCATATCCATATTGTTGTCCCTACTGTACTAATTGTCATACATATTCCTGTTAACATGGAAAACAGATATGCTCCTTTGAACTTACCTGCCAATCTAGGGACTATGCCCCAAGACTATAAAAAAAAAATTACTCCTTTTGATGGCACAGGCACATACACAGCTCAACAGCATACTAAAAAAATGACAGATTATTTTTAAAATATATGAGGTTGATGATGATGATGTTAGGATGAGAATTTTTGTTCAAAGTTTGACTGGAGATGTTAGAACTTGGTTTAGATCACTCCCTGCAAACAGTATCAATGACCCTCAGGCTCTTTATTAGACCTTCTTGAACAGATGGGAAAAGAAGAAAGACCCTCTCCACATTTTATTAGAATACGAAGGCTTGAAGAGAGGTCTTCAAGAAACTGTCCAGGATTATTGTACCAGATTCAATAATGTATATAATGCTATTCCTCAAAATCTCATACCTCCTCCAGACTTGGCTTTGATAAAATTCCCTAATGCATTTGATTTTGATATGGAATACCAACTTAGGGAAAGAGCTCCTGGGAACCTCGAAGAAATGCAGAGTATAGCTGTCAGTGTTGAAGCCAACCTGATTTCTAAACGAGCTAGCGTCAGAGCTGAAAGAAGGATACCTTTCAAGGAAGAACCCTATGCCTTTGAATAGAAATTAGATGCTATCATTAAAGGAATGGACAGACTTGGAGATAGAGTAGAAACAATTGAGAGAAAATCCTCTTGGGATGGCCAACCAATCAACACTGGAAGAAATCCAAACTTCAGGAAGAATCAAAACCCTAATACTGGAAAGAATGTACCTGACCAAAACATTAGGCCCCCATTCCAAGAAAATTTTGTTGAAGCCTCAACTTTTGAGGAACCACCAGAAGATACTCAAATTAACTTGATGGGCCTCAATAATGAGTAACAAGTTTTCCTAACCCAAGAAGACCAAGGAGCTCACACTCTCAAATAATTCCAAACTCAGTCAGGTGAGTCATTTTATTTTAGAGAGGGATATGATATAGCTATCTATGAAATCCACAAGCAATACAATCTAAGAAGCAGAAGAATAAATGTCCCTGAAATCAATAAACAAAAGGATACCAAGCAGCCTAACAAAGCTAAGATGAACAAACCCCCTGCACAAGTCCCTCCTGGAACAGATCCTAACCCAAACAATCCAATAATGGAGGATGTATCAAATAATCAAAAACTTAACACACAACCTTCCACTTCCATTCTTCCCAAAGGAAATGGGGAAGAACCCCAAAAATTTGCATTGCAACCAACTTCAGCCCATAATACCACTTCTGAAAAAGAGAAAAACACAGAAAAAGACAATCCCACTATCCAAAATACAAAATCTCAAACTGAAAAACCTTTCAATCTAGAGACTAAAATAGGCAAATTAAAGATAGCCATTCCATTGTCAGAATTGGCCAAACATGATGTCTACAGAGGTCAAATTAGTAGATCACTCCAAATTCCTATGAATCAAGATTTAGTAAATGTCTTTGATGACCAGCCTGAATTAATTTTTGGACCTGAGGTAAATGGAACGTCAATAGATGGAGGTGTTCCTTCTTTTTATGTAAGTCTGAACATACATGATAAAACACTTCATAACGCCATGTTTGATTCTGGTGCTTCTCATAACTTAATGCCTAAATCTGTGATGGAGAATTTGAACCTAGATATTACCAGGCCATACAAATATTTATTCTATTCTGACTCAAGTCAGGTCAAGTATCTAGGACTGATTAAGGATTTATGTGTATCATTAGTACAATACCCTGCCAAAACCATTTTAATGGACATAATGGTAGCTGATATTCCACCAAAATATGGCATGTTATTGTCTAGGTCTTGGGGAGCAAAGCTTCAAGGATCATTACAGTTAGACATTTCATACGCAACTATTTTGGTATTTGGTCAACCAAAGAAATTGTACTGAGAAACTCTAATGAAATATGTGGTTAGTAGCCAAGAGAGACCCCAAAATTTCCCTACCTACTCCTTGCATTCTGACATGGACTCCTTCATTCTCTACAATGCTGAAATTGATCCTCCAACTGATGTAAAAGTTTTGGTAGTTGAACAAGAAGAAACTTCAAATGAAAAGCCTAATGTTCACATTCAAGAAATTTATAAAAACAGTGTTATATCAGACAAACAAGAGAAACAAGCTAAAACTAAAGAACCATATCTTCCCATAAAGCAAATCACTAAGACTCCTGATACTGACTACGAACATGAAACCCTTTGGTACTTAGAATTTGATGGGTCAATTAACAAATAGAAGCAAGAGCTGGAATTTGGGTGCACAATCTAAAAAATGATCATGCTGAGGGTCATGCTTATAGGTTAAACTTCAAATGCACCAATAATATGGCTAAATATGAAGCCTTGCTGCTAGGACTTAAGTTGGTCAAAAGTTTAGGGGCAATCAGGATATCAGTTTTGGGAGACTCAGATTTAATCATTCAACAGATCAAAGGGAACTTCCTCACAATTGATCCCAGACTGAGAGCTTATAGAGGAACAACAATTGACATCCTCAACACATTTCTTGAAATACAACTTCCAAAATTCCAAGAAAACATAATTTTCATGCTCACAGCTTAGCAACATTTGCCAACACTTATAAATTATTGTTTGAACCTAATCATCAGTTCATAGCTAAGATTAGACATAGGCCAACCATACTTGATAATGTAAAAAACTAGCAAGTGTTTGATAATGATATTCAGATCAACAATTTTTTGACTTTAGAGGAAGAGTTTTCCACCACAAATATAGACCTTAACACTGTCAGTGAGTTTGATCAAACAAATAAAATACGAACAGACATTTCAGCAGAAAATGCAAATCAAATGCTTCATCTAACAAAATTTACCAGTAAAGAAATGAAAGATCTAAAAGAAATAGAGATTGATGAGATCATTGAAGAAGAATCTGAAATTATTGATTTAAAAGATAATCAGTTTCCCAAAGGATTGACTCCCTTGGAAGATTTCTTTGATTCTAATGATATCCCAAGGAAACCCAAAATGCAGCCTCTAAAAGCAGACATTGAAGGATGTAACATAGAAACTGAGGAAGATCCGAAAATGATAAAATTATCCAAAAAATTTCCCCCTAATCAAAAGCTTAAATATGTTGAATTGTTCAAAGAATTCCAAGATGTTTTTGCTTGGAGTTATGAAGATCTTAAATCTTATGACACCTCTGTAATTCAACATACAATACCCCTCAAAGAAGAGCAGAAACCATTCAAACAAAAACTCAGAAGAATTAACCCTGTACTAATCCCATTAATTGAAAAGGAAATCAGACAGATGTATGAAGCAGGAATAATTGCTCCTATCAGGTTTTCAAAGTGGGTCTCCAATCTAGTACCCACTAGGAAGAAAACTGGGGAAATTAGGTTGTGTGTTGATTTAAGGAATATGAATAAGGTTTCTTTGAAAGACAATTACCCCTTGCCCAAGATGGATCACATTTTACAAAGGGTAGTAGGTGCCTCTAGGATTTCACTCTTAGATGGATTCTCAGGCTTTAACCAAATTCTGGTCCATCGTGATGACCAAGATAAGACTACTTTTACAACACCATGGGGAACTTTCAAATATGTCAAAATGCCATTCGGACTTAAGAATGCTAGAGAAACATTTCAAAGGGCAATGGACACAGTTTTTGCAAAAGAAATCCATGATTTTCTGGTCAAATATCTAGACGATCTTACTATGTTTTCCAAATCAGATCAGCAACATCTAGATCATTTGAAGCATGTATTTTTAAAATGCAGAAAGTATGGTATTTCACTAAACCCTAAGCAATCATTGTTTGGTCTAGAGGAAGGCAAATTGTTAGGTCACATCATCTCCAAAGATGGCATCATAATTGATCCTGATAGAATACAAGCCATTCTGCAAGTACCTCACCCCAGAAATGTCAAAGAACTCCAATCATTCCTAGGGAAGATCAACTTTTTAAGAAGATTCATACCCAATTTGGCTGAGTTAATCAGATTGTTGAACAACATGTTAAAAAAGGATTCCAAGGTTAAATGGACAGTAGAAGCCAAACAAGCATTTGAAGAAATTAAAATGGCTTTGACTAGGACACCAATCCTTACAAGTCCAAAGTTTGATAGAGACTTCATGATATTTTCATTTGCATTAGAACATACCATTGTTGTTGTTTTACTACAAAAAGATGATCAAGGATGTGAAAAACCTAGCTTTTTTTAGTAAAGCACTTAGGGATGCACCACTAAAATACCCAATCATGGAAAAATAGGCTTATGCACTTGTCAAAGCTATTAAAGAATTCAGAGTTTATATATTGTACTCCCATGTAATAGCTTATGTACCAAGTGTTGTTGTCAAAGACATACTAACTCAAGAGGGAATTAAAGGCAAACGAGGTAAATGGATAGCTAACATATTGGAGTATTGCATTGAAATAAAACCCACAAAATTCATAAAAGGACAGGGATTGGCTAAACTCATGACTGAAACAAACTTTCAAGCCCTTGATATCAATGAACTGGATAATGAACAGGAGATGACGACTCCACAAATCAGCCAGGCCTTCTTAGAATCACCTTGGTGTGCTGATATAACCCATGTATTATTGAACCTACAAGCTCCTCCAGGGTTATCCAGAACAAAGAAAAGGTTTTTGAAAATGAAAGCTTCGAAGTTTTGTATTTTAGATAATGCCTTATTTTGGAAAAATCATGAAGGTATTCTATTAAATTGTTTAATAAAAGATGAAGCTGACAAAGTGCTCAAAGAATTTCATGCAGGGGATTGTGGTGGACATATTTATTGGAAATCAACTACAGATAAGATCCTAAGGGCCAGATTTTATTGGCCCACCCTGTTTGCTGATGTGAAGAAATTTGTCACTTCTTACCACAAATGTCAAATTTTTGAAGGCAAGAGGAAGCTTTTACCTCTACCCCTTAAACCAATTTCCACAGAAAATCCTTTCGAACAATGGGGTTTAGACTTCATTGGCGAGATCCATCCTCCCTCTTCTGGCCAGCATAAATGGATCCTCACCACCACCGATTATTTCACCAAGTGGATAGAATCCATTCCTGCCAGACAAGCCAATGATATGGTGATTATAGGATTCCTAGAAACCAACATACTGTCCCGGTTTGGCTGTCCTGAAAAATTCATAACTAATAATGTTGCTGCTTTCAAATCCAAGAAAATGATAAGTTTCTGTCATAAATACCATATCACTTTAGGCCATTCCATAGCCTATTACCCTTAGGGTAATGGTCTAGCTGAGTCTTCCAATAAAATCCTGATCAATATTATTAAGAAAATTTTGGAAGAAAACAAGAAAAACTAGCACAAGAAACTCTCAAATGCACTATGGGCAGACAGATTAACTACAAAGAGATCCATTGGATCTAGCCCTTATGAGTTAGTTTATGGTATGGAGGTTGTATTTCCTTCATCTCTAGGAGTTCCTGTAATAAAATTGCTGCAAGAATCTCAAGTGGAACCCAATGACATTTAGAGAAGAATAAATCAAACTATCCATTTGTAGTAGACTAGGGAGGAAGTATATCAAAGATCTCAAGTGCTACAAGAAAATATCAAGAATATGTTTGATAAGAGGACCAAGGCAGAAGATTTCTTCATTGGAGATAAGGTTTTAAAATGGGATTCCAGAAGAGAGGACAAGGGAAAACATGGTAAGTTTGATTTCCTATGGAAGGCATTGTTTATTATCCAGGCCTTACAAGGGAACAATGCTTACTTTTTGAAGAACCTGGATGGCACTGAGATAGGAGAAGGACCAGTTAATGGCTAGATGTTGAAATGCTACTTTGATCCAACTATTTGAAGCATTCTTGCCTTTACATTTACATACTATATCCATAGTAATATTTCAGTTTGGATTGGACAGTGAATTTCTGAAGTTGAAGCCTGAAGAGAAGGCCCTAAGCTTCACAAGTATAATTATTGTACACATAATAAAGCAACCAGTAGAAGAATATTTCAGACCACAGTCAAAATTATGAAAAAGGCTATCTGACTTGTTGTTCCTGACTTTCCACCAAGGAAAGCCATCCCCAAGTGGAGCCACTGTTAGGTTCCTATACCAATAGGTGTCATATTTCATGATTGACATTGATGGGCTCTGTAATATGTTCATACCTTTCTAGCTGGTTGCAAAGGTTTTCCATATTATCAAAAAAACAAAAAATTCAAAAAATGTAAAGAGGGTATGCCCTAAAAGAAAAATCAAAGGGAAAAAAGAATGAAATGATAAAAAAAAGTGAAAGAAATGAACCCCAAACAAATAGACCAGGAAAGTGTGCAAATTCAAAATGCCACTACTATTCTATTTTTGCAATATTCTGATGGTGTGCAGCTTGTTGACTTATGCCACCATTGGTGAATGGCCAAATAGCTCAATCTTGGCTAGTTCATGGTTTGAATTTACTTGTTTTAGACATAGAGAATAGAAATTTCCCAAACTATTCAAATCTTCGCAGATAGGTAGAGAATCAAAGGAGCTCAACAATTAAATCTAAGCCTTGGGAGGTTATAAGTGTAGAATTAGGTAGGATGAAAATGAAAAGAAAAAGAAGATGATGAGGGTTTGCCAGTCTAAGTGCACCCAAAGAAAAGAAGAAAAAATGTTAGGCAAAGCAAGTTGGGTAGGTAGAGTGGTGTTGCAGAAGCACTCTTGTGATTGATTTTGTTTCCAAAAGGTGTTAATCTTATCCCTGTCACAGGTGCAAAGCATATATTCTGATACAACTCAGGCAAGGCAGATTTTATTACTAACTCCCCTTCATGTTTTTTCCCCAATCATTCACTAACTTCCCCCAAAGATATTAAGATTTGCTTAATATCACTAATCCACTCATCTCATTTCATAAAAAGCCTAAGTAAAACCTCTTTTACTTAGGAAATTGTACAAATATCACAAAACCCCCTTTTCCCTTTAAAAAAGCCTAAGTTTAACTTAGTGCTTTTAGTTTCATTTCAAAATTCATATTAATTATTAACACTATTGTATAACTCCCTATACTTATTCCCATTTCCCGTATTACATTAATCTATGCCAAACCCCAAAAACTTATTATTTCCACCCCCGGCTAAACTATAGCCATATATTGTTGTTTTAAATAGAATTATAGGTTTATTTGAAACCTTATAATAACCATTCCCCACGCACTTGAGGAATTAATTAACGCCACGTTAATTAATAACCTAACTTAAACACCGCACCAACCAATAAACATAGCCTCGACATGATTTATTAACGTTTATTATATTGGGCCCCCACGCATTAAACCCCCGCCATCTCCACAGAGCGCCCACTATCAGATCTGGACCCGCTCATCCAACAATCCACGTGTATATCGCGACCCCCCTTCCATCCGACAGTTAAGTCCTTGGGAGTTGGCGGTATTGCTCCCGTACAGATGCCACGCGTCGACCGCCCGCACTGCTCACTGCCTCCCCACCCGAAACCGCTTGACTCCAAAAGTTGTGAAGGGGGAAACCACTTACAACCCCTCCACTAAATGACAAGATGTCACATTCCGATGACGTCATCCAACCATTAAATACCAAAATCTCCCACCAAAGTCAAATTTTGTTAAATAGTCGACAAAATGTCATTTTCGTCCATTTCCTTTGCACATTGTTTTCATGCAAATTACATCTGGTTGATTACTCGAACGTCTAGTCCGCCATCCAGCCAACAAACTCTAGCGTCGTGCTCTGTTGCTCATCCTGCAACCTGAAAATTACATTGTTTGCCTCCTGAACATAGGTATTTACCCAATTTTCGTCTTGAACCTATAATTTCGATTTTCCAATGTGAATTTTACCCAAAAGAGCCAAATTCAAGTAAAGTCAGTCCATAGCTCTTGGAGAAAGACACCCAGAACTGCTGCTTTGCCCATTTTTTCACAAATACTCGAGCTCCAATTTGAAAACACAAGAACCAAACATGGAAGCTTTCGTGGCCCTCAATGTCACGCCCCTCAATGCACCTCACAAGGATCAGGATTGGTTACCCTTGGCTGACAAAGATTTTCAAATAAAAGAGCTACCTGGTGACATGAACCACCTCCATGCATTTTGCAGAGTTAGGAATAGTTATCTTAGCAACTCTGATATCTATGGAATATGGGAATCTAATCTTCCCAGGTATTACCTTCCCTCAGTCAATGTTTTCCCAAATATTATTCACCAATGCTGTGCCAACTATGACCCTGTCAGTAAAGTAGTCATAACCCCATACCAAACTGTCCTTTTTTACATAACTGCTAAATCTATCAATGTTATGTTACACTTCCATCCAACTCAGCCTCTGGCTCCTCTTTCCATGGGATTTTTGCTTGAGCAAGGCTCTCAATTTCCCAATTCAGAGATAACCCGTATTGCTCAAATTTTCATGAAACCAGATTGCCAGCCCCAAGGCCCACCTCCATATTTGCATGTCTGGTTCATTGAAATAGGAAAAATCATAATTGATATGATATCGTTCATCTTGGGATTCAAAATCAGTGAATTTGTTGATGAGACCACCTTAGTTCTGTTGTCAATGTTTACTCCAGGACAACCCCTTACTGTCAAGTATGACTATGCAACTTTTATTGCCAACAAAATCAATGAGGCAAGGAAAAGCAGGGAGTCAACCTCCCAGCCAACTGAAGTAATCCCTGCAATCACAACTTGCCCTTCCATGATTGTAACAGCATTGCCTCCCACTATTCTAGCACCCACAACAGAAATAACGACAGGTATAGCAGCAGCAACAACAACAATAGCACCAAGCAGCAGCACTAGCATGACCACAGAGGAATTGATAAAAGCCATGGAGGAATTAAAACTCCAAGTATCTGAATTGAAATTGGTCAAGGAACAATTGGCAAAACTAGAAAAATCTATGACAAATCCAAGATGACTCTGGCAAAGAAGACAAGGGAGGTTAAAGCATTAGAGAATAAGGTGAGAGCATTAGAAAAGAATCTCTCTTTGGATAAACCTCTGGGAGAAATCAAAGGCATTTTGTGGGCTAACATCAATCAATCCCTTAGTAATATGTGGAGATCTATCCAGGTCATTTATGAACAGATTGACTTGATAGCAGCGACCCAAATGGAGATTCAAAAGACCAGAGATTTATTGGGACAGATGCCTGAACAAGCTAACAGGCTAATACATTTTTTGAACACCAAGACCAGTGAAGAACTACAAGCACTGAAAATCACAGACAGAACAGGCACCATTCTGGAGATCAAGAGAGTTCTAACCAAGAGAACTCTGATGCAAAATTTGTAAAGGAGGTGTCACGACATGCAGGTGAGATTAATTCCTTCACAGAAAGATTTGCAATTTTGCAGAATAGGGGTCTACCCAATCTTTTAACAGGTGATGACCGGCTGATGAGACACATAGATTATGTACATATATTGAATACATATGCTGCTAATCAAGTTAATGTATCATCAAGAACTTCAGGGGAGAAGGCACTTCCATCTGGCCAAGCCCTCTACAACAATTTGGAAAATTTATTCTATATTGAGCATGAAGTGAGACATCTATTCACCCTCCAGCCCAATTTCTTCAGGTACACAGAAACTTATGAAACTTTGAGAAAGCTGCAGAGACATAAATTACCAGAACCAGACTGCTGGCATGCTATGCTGGAAATTCTATAAATTTATCTTTGGTATCTTTGGTAAATGAAAAGTTTGGGTCAACTACCATAATGCGGAGAACAGAAATAAATGGGGATCAGACGGATAAAAGCGTATCAGATCAAAATTCAGACATCTGTCCAAAAAGGAACAGGCCAGCATAGACTATCAGTGAAAGACGGGTGTAAACCGACTTACAGATCCTACCTCCAGAACATCTAACAAAGACGGAGCTGTCAGCACAACATCATTTGTTTTTTCCTTTTTTCGAAACTACGTGTCTCTATCTTTTGTAAAACCCGATGAATCATCACTAGATATTATCTCTGTGAGAGATTTTGTGAGATATTGTAAAGATACTTTTTTATAAATAACCCCTCATTCGAAGTATTTGGGATTGGTGAACCATTCTAAAACTTTGTTGTAATACTGAAATCTTGGAATACAAAAGCTTTGGAATCAACTGTTGTTGGACTCTTTGGATGTAGAATTGAAGCAGATGGACTTGTCACAGAATTCTTGAATCAACCAGTGGACCAATAAGTCCTTTTATATTTTGCTTTGTAACTTTGCTATTTTCATTATATCTCCTGTGTTTCATAATCTAAATGATAAAGATAAAGATTAATTCAGAATTTTCTTGACTGCACTCTGTGTTTCATTCATGATCATTCTCTATGTTTTCTTTAAGATTAGTATAAACAGTGTAACTCTTAATTGCTCATGTTTCCTAATTATATCATATTGGTTATTCACTAGGGAATTCTTAAATGCTCCTTAGTAGTAATCATTCACTTCCCCTTTTTGAATATGCTGAAGGATCCTTAACTGCCCTTCAGCCATTTTAAATCCATTCCATCCGATACAAATCTTTGTTTGCTCCCTGTTTGACTACCTTGCTCTATGAAACCATCCTCTGTTAAGAAACCAAATCCAGAAAGCCCTCCTCATTGACTCCATTTGTCCAATGGACTGAAGTTCTCAAATTTATACCTCTGTTCTACTGAATCTCACCATCCAAATATCAAACAAACCCCCGAACATCATAACTAGCCTAACATCTTTCAAAACAAAGTGAAAACATAAAGACAGAGCCCTCTCTGGATGCAGATTGGCTAGAATCTGTGCCTAAAAGATTGGTTTGTCGTTACCTCGGCCGTATTCCCTTTCTTACAACTTTTTGGAACAACCTTAATGATAACATCTACATCTCTCAACCACTTTAGATCTGATCATATCCTTCAAAAATTTGAAATCTTGACAATGGTTGGGCTGATTGTCATGTGATTTTTTCCTGTAAAACTATAAAAATGGGTCTCCAAGTTACCCTCATAACTTTCAAACTATATGACCTGTGTAAAAGGTGAAGGAGATTATTTTATATGAAGATATTTTAGAAATAAACCTCACTCAGTTCCATAAATTCTGCTCCAATTCTGCATACGCGTGACTCTACAAAACGATGACTAAAACAAGACCTTGCACAGTCAGAAAAATAGGTTGTGAAGATGTGAATGGATCTTTCACTCTATAATACCTGTGTAAAATATCAAATAGATTTCCTTTAGCATCTTAGGAACAAAAACCTCCTCCAGTTTTCCAAGATTCATCTCTAGTTGGTCACAAAACAATTTTCAAAAAGATGACTAAAACGGGAAAAACTATGATATTTTGTGCATTCAAAGTTCATTTAGGTGCCAATTTTGTTTTTTAAGGAGTATATTGATATTGTAGGTGAATGGATGCATATGATTATGTAACATTGGATCCATATGAGTATGTAACATGCTAAGGTAGCCCTGGAACACTTTCTCAAACTAATACTCTTTGTCAAAACACCCCTTTAGACTTTGTTTTATACAGCAAAATGACCTCCTCATCAGCTCAGAGGAGAAAGACATGATGGCTGAAGAAATAACCAAAATCATGGGCCTTGTTTCCACACTAACGTTGTCCCTGAACCAACAAGTAGAGTTAGTAGGGTCACTAACGCTCCCTTAGGCTTACAAATAATCTTTATAAAGCATGTTGTCAACATGCTTTATAAAGATTCTCTATAAGCCTAAGGAAGCGTTAGTGACCCTACTAACTCTACTTGTTAACATGCTTTATAAAGATTCTCTGTAAGCCTAAGGGAGCGTTAGTGACCCTACTAACTCTACTTGTTGGTTCGGGGACAGCGTTAGTGTGGAAACAAGGCCCGTGATTTTGGATATTGCTTCAGCCATCATGTCTTTCTCCTCTGAGTTGATGAGGAGGTCATTTTGTTGTATAACACCTATAGTTGAATATTTGATGACATCAATAACCATCACTTCATATGACATATCACTTTCACAATTTTCTTGGATTAACTTCTTCCTTTGAACTGACTTCTTCTTTTGCTTCTTTCCCATTGTCCCTGATCCACTCTCAAGCAGTTAAGCTTCTGCTAAGGTGACCTACTTTGATGCCAATTGTTGGGAAAAAATAATTTTTGGGTGGGGGGGTGGGGGGCGGGGCGGAAGGGGGGTGAATCATTATTTTAATTCACTTTAAACTTTTTATTTCATATTCTAATTTCTATATGCTACTTCCATTCATGCAACCAGTGTATGTACGCAACTTTAGTAAAGGAAAACAATGTATATCCAATTAACTAAATTTTCATATATTTCATCATTTGTTCATCTTTAACCAACACATCATTACTTCATTATTCATTAATGTTGGTTTGAGGTGGCTTGACCCAAGTTCAGAGTGTGCTGAGCACCAAAAAAACCCTCAACTACTAGCCCTTTCAACAACGACCTTCCAGCGGATCACACTCTCACCTAAAGAAGTTATGGGAGGTTATAGAACCAAACTTCTACAATCGAAGGGATATCCGTGAAATGACGTCGTGGGTTTACTTCTACTCTATATTGATATTATAAATTCATGTGCATTAGAAATTTGCGTAGATGATTAATTTAACAGAATCACATTAAACCCATAAACTCTAACAAATATTAGTGTACCTTATAGTTCTTCACATAATTCAATGAAAACCATACATAATGATACTAACAACAAAAACCAAACACAAAAAGATATAGAGTTCTTCGCAAAAACCTATTGTTTATTAATATAACTCTTCATTAGATATACGTATTAGACCTACACACCTAGCTGCAGGTGGTCTGCGCACTCAACTAGAGCCTCTTTGAGGCGTCTCTACACTTAACTGCAGAGCCTACCCCAAAACTATAGACTATAGACATGAATACAGAGATTGAATATTATGGTGGCATTACCTAATACAATTACAAAGTATTACATCTCCTTAAATACATTTCATCTTTACAAAATTCATGGTCCACATACCATGGATCCACAAAACAAGGACTAGTACCTGATTACCATTACAAAATAAGGGTTTTATCCCATCCCAAAAGCCCTAAAAATATACATAATGAATATATCTTCGCCAGCTTTGTGCATTCTGCTCCTTCTTTTGTGGGGTCTTTTACCCAAAACTTGGACCAAGTTGAGCCATGCCCAATAGGCCCCCAACAATCATCTGTGACTCATCCCGAGTCACTTAGCTTTGATGCCCTTGATCTTTGATACAATTTCGTTGTACACTGCATTGTACTACAAGAATGTTTCTACCATCAATTTTCCTTCAGCAAAGCATCTGTAGTAGGTCCAATAATCTTTTATTGTATCTTCTCTTCCGTTTTCTTCATTTCCTTCGGCCTCTCCTCCACTACCTGTGAAACTTGTAAGGCTTCCTCTTGTCATGGTTGAGTTCTCTCTTGGAAGATCTGTGCTTCCCTCTAAAGATCATCTATTTGCGTATGGAGGTTCTTTTCTTCAGAAATGGTAGCAAGACTCTGCAAGACTGGTAAGGTCTTCAAAGCTTCATTGATGTCATCACACGCTTATTCTTGGCTGCAAGTTTCTCCTCAATCTTCAGGACATTTGGATCCTCCTGTAGTGAGGTCCAAATCTACATCATATCATCATGTAGTTTTCCACAATCTACCATCGTATGAGATATTCCTTTCAATGATGCGTTGAGTTCCCTTTGTCTCTTCTCCTGAACATTTGGTGGCATACTTGGCTGCAACCTTATTTGCATCTCTCATACCTAAACTTCATATTTAAATTTTAACTTAGCCATAGCATTCTTTAAGTCCTTGATCGTGAGGGTGAGCTTCGCAACCTTTTCTGCTGGTGCTTCATCCTCACAAACCTGCACATCTAAAACTATGCTATAATTCTCAGTAATGGCCTTCTCCGGCTGTTCTCATTGATGTCTTGCTTCCTCCCTATCCTTGGCCAATTGCTTTAGTTCCTTCTGCGTCGATGCTTTTGCTGACTCTACCATTTCTTTTAACAGTAACATATGATGATCTTGTTCCTACAATTCTGCAGTGATACCTTGGTGAAATTCATGCAACATTTGGAGGGTTAGCACAACAACATTCATCTAGAAAATATGCCATGCTTTGGCTTAATCTTTGTTTACTGCTGCTTCAAACTTCAGTGCCCCAACTGGCACGTGTAACATCCTAAATCTGTAGGTTGTTTCCAGTACTTGTTCTAGCTACAACAACTAGGTTACCTTCTCTGGTTTCCTCACTGCCTACGGCAATGCCTTTAGCTCCGTGATGCCCTATTGTACCTCAGCTAATATTGCATTGTAGTAATCATCAATCTTGTCCCAGTTTTTTGTACCCACACCCTGCAAGGTACCCTTCTCTATTCCAACTGCTCCACTGGATGGAGTCATCCATTCCTCCGACCAATCCTGCACTACCACAAGGAGATCATCTTTTTTTACTAGGTATGGAAATGGATGCTATGTCTCTATTGGGTCCTCCCTCGCTTTCACATAATCCCTATGAAAGTTTTCCTTGAACTCCACAATATGACAACATTATTTGTATAAGCTTGGTGATAGTCTGGGGCATTAATTCACCACCATATGTAGATCCATCACCATGACTAAAAATAAGATCTCATTCTCTATTGTATATGTCAGTTCCTTTGTAAACCATAGCGAAGCATACCTTGCTGCTTCACATACATCTACCTCAACAGTTGGAAATTTAGAATCTTCCAAATCCTTCCATGCAACAAGTGCAATAAGCATTAGCAACCAGACATAGTGGAAGGTCTTGCCTTCTTCCTGGGCTTCCCTACAATCCTTTAAAAACTCCCTTCATAGATAGGTAGCCCAGTTGAACTAGACCCTTATGCTGCACTGTTCTACCAATGACACTACTACTACAGGCACCTCATTGGCCCTACATATCCTCATGATCTTCCCCGTGAAGATATGTGTGGCAAAGCACACACCTTGATCCTCAATAGATTTTATCTCGTATCCGTGGGATTTTTTCACTAATCCAAACTTTTCTTTCATCATCTTGGCCATATCCTTGTCTTTGTTTTTACCCACAAATTCGTCTACAGGGTCCTTTCCTTGATATGGCAGCGCCATTATTCTTTTGATGAGCATCTCATTAATCGGGATCCTCGCCCCTAGCCAAATGCAATCATCATGTACTAGTGCGAGGAGATGTCGCACACAGATTCTACTTAATGGGTTGTGAGGAGCATTTTCAAAATCTCTACTCTCTTCACTCCCTTGACCCATTGTTGTGTTTCTAATATTGTAGCTCCGTGATCCAGGTGGCTCCAGAGAGACACACAAGACAAAGAGGGCTTATGAATGCTCAAAAATCAAAGTCATCGGAATGACTTTGACCTAGGACCAGATCGTAGATCTCATTGTCCTAATCACAGAGGTGTGAACGGTTCGTCAAATTGAGCTCGTATGCAAAAGATAGAGCTCTTCAAAGTTTGACATGATAAGGGAAAAAGTGGCGTCCACAGTGTGCCACATGGCATCTCAGTAAGCGAGTGGGGCCCACATGGAAGCCCATCAACCACTGACACATGGAAGCCGATCATTGGTCTCCTAAACCTGCACAGGAAACAAAAATTATTTTTTGGTTAAAACCATATAACAAAATTTGTTTTAATATAATTATTAAAATAACTATATAAACAATTAAAACAAAAATCATAAATCCAAAAACTATAACCAAAAAGAAGTTAATATATATTAACGAAAGTCAAAAAGTTTATATATATAATATTATATATATATTATTGGGTTATGTTAAATATTTCATATAAAAACAAACCATAGTGGGTTTGTTGAGTGCAACAAAAGGTGTTAAAAGGGGGCAACAAATATATTAATTGGTTAATCCAACTCCCAAATAAAACAAACCCAACCTATTACTTAAATGGTGAATAGTGGGTTATAAATCCAAGGCATATGAAAAGTCAAACCCGCGTACCAATCACGTGAATCAACGAAAGTAGGTACGGTTGATAATGTTTGGTTTAAAAAAAATATTAATTGGTTAATCCAACTCCCAAATAAAACAAACCCAACCTATTACGTAAATGGTGAATGGTGGGTTGTAACTCCAATGCATATGAAAAGTTAAACGCACCTACAATCACATGAATCAAGTAAAGTAGGTACTGTTGATATGTAACAAAAGGTTAAAGTTGGTTTATAATAACCAAAAGCATAAATATATACATATATGTTTAAAAATGTTTGGTTTAAAAAAAAATATTAATTGGTTAATCCAACTCCAAAATAAAACAAACCCAACATATTACGTAAATGGTGAATGGTGGGTTATAACTCCAACGCATATGAAAAGTCAAACCCGCATACCAATCACTTGAATCAAGCAAAGTAGGTAAAGTTGGTTTATAATAAAAGTTGATATGTAACGAAAGGTTAAAGTTGGTTTATAATAACCAAAAGCATAAATATATACATGAAAAGTCAAACCCGCATACCAATCACGTGAATCAAGCAAAGTAGGTACGGTTGATATGTAACAGGTTAAAGTGTATATATATATATATATAGGTTTAAAAAAAATATCAGGAGGTTTATAAAACCTATTTTTGATATTTATGGAGGGGCAAGATTTGACCTCCTAACCTCCTCCACTCTAAATTAACCATCTACCAACTATGCCAAACCAATTTCTTAGTAACTCCACCAACCAAAATATTTAAGAACTCAGTTTTTGCCAGCGCTGAGGGAGAAGGACTGCACGAATTTCGAGATAGGAGTGGGCATAGATTTTGAGGCAGTTTAATAATTTTTTAATGCAGGAACCTTGTGCAGGAGGGCAAAATTTTCAACTTCTCAGAAATTGACAAATTTTATATGGATTTTACACCTCTCATCACCACGAACACGATGGTGCTATCGATTTTCAATTTGAGTTCTACATTTTCTAGTCATTTTCAGAATGCATGCGGAACCATGATTTCAGCGAAAACAGAGAGCAGAACCATGAGCCATGAAATTTTCCCACAGAGGTAAAATTTCACTTTGTCAGAATATGGTCAAGTTTATACTTGTCTTTCATGGTTTTTCGTAGGGATCCTAATGGTGAAATCAGATTTGACATTTGAGCAACGGATTTTCATCTCATCCCTGAAACAGAATCTTTGAGGAATCCTTAGGGAATCTAAAAGATTCCTTGAGCTCCGAATCGTCAACTTCTCAGAATTCAGATTTTGGACAATCATTTCAACACTACTCAATGCCACAAATCTGATGGTGTATTCAGATTTGTCTTTCTCTCATTTCTTCTTTCAATCACTTTTCTAAGTGCTAGTGCAAATGTTCATCTTCATGTGCGAATAGTTTTCTTCTTGCGATTAATGTTGTGAGATCGATGTTTTAGAAAGCTTCAGCACTTTGACAGCCCTTTCTTCAGATGGCCCTTGGTGGTGAGGTATATGATGTGTTCATGTACTTCTTCTTTACGCATTATGTTGTACAGATCCATGATTGATGTTGATGCAGGATCTTGTTTATTACATGTTGTCATAATTCATTGCTTGATTTGATGCGGAATCCTCTATGTGTTGTACTTTATGTCATAACTCTTTATGTTATGCTTTGAGATCCCTTGTTGTATGTTGCTGGGATACTCTTGTTGTCATCATGCATGTGTTTTACTTTGACATCCCTTTTGTGCCATGTTGGCAAGATGTGCACCATGCTTGTTTTTGAGTCATACTAATAGGAGGCTTTTGATTGAGAGTTCTAGCTATGGAACATCTCTTAGAGACACTCCTATGTGAGGGCATTCTTCCTTGTATGATCGAGACATCATCTTTGTGTACATAATCTTTATTGACAACACATAATGAAGTGGCCTACACCATCTTGACACCGGGGCTCGGAGACATAGTCCCTCCTGGACGAACTCCGTTATCAACGACTTTTGTTTTCATGTGCTAATGATTGTTATGTTCATCTTCTTTACATTCTATAGATGTATTTGTTCATGTTATTTTAAAAAAGCAATGTTAACACATCACGAAAGTAAAAGGTCTTGGAAAGGTCCTTCTTCACACCCAGACCTGGATCAAGTGGTATCAGAGCGGTCTTTATGTGTATGTGAATTGTGGTGTGAACAATGGAACTGGCAGCGACAAAGAATGAAAGAGCAATGTATGAGAATATGGTCAACATTTCTAAGAGAGTGGAAATCGTGTATGAAACTCTACAGAAAGAGACAGAGAAAAAGGAGTGATTGCAACTTCAGTTGCAAGCCACAGAAGAGGCCATGGAAGAACTGAAGCAAAACAAACATAATCTTCAAATAGAGAATGATGAATTGAAGATGCACCTACATGAAGAGAAAGAGGAAAAACAAAGTTTTCTATGACAATTGCAAGTAAAGGACGAGGCCTTGGAAAAGCTGCAGCATGACTTATGTGAGGTAAAAAGTAGTTCTCCATCTTCATGTATTATTCATGATGATGATTTCGCTGTGTTTGAAAATCACACCACAGGAATTGGCTCCAAATTGTTGAAGAGAATGGGATATGAAGGAAAATTGTTGGGTGTTAATGACCAAGGCATTGTCAACCCCATCAAAGTAGAGGAATTACCTCGTCAAGCAGGACTTGGGTATGTCAACAAAGAAGTTGGGGAATGTGTTGAGACAGTCAGCAAACCACCAATGACGGATGATGAGCATCCCTCATCAATTCTTTCCAAATTGAAAGAGAACGTAAAAGATGTTGATTTCCTTTCGATTTCATCTTCTCATAGTATGATGTCTGTTGGAGATGTGGAGATCCTAGTTACAGGGACAAATATGAGGCTCCTTACAAAGACAAGGCACGAGGAGAAAGAACTTGGTGTTAATAACCAAGGCATCGCTCAACCTTTGGAGGTTGTGCATGAGCATCAATTTGCAGGATCAAGATACACTAAAGGAGAGTGCTCAAAGGTGTCAAAGTCGTCTGAGACATCGTCGAGGAAAGAGAATGATAGGAAAACATCCCTATCATCCCATGACAGTTTCCATCATAGGGAGAGAGCTGAGGCAAGTTATCATCGCCATACTGACATCAAAAACAGCAAAGGAAGGTATAACCATTTTCAATCTTCAAATGTTCATGATCATGTTGTTAATAATGAATGAAGCCAAAGGCATCGAAAAACATGCACTTTTTGTGGTTTACCTAACCACACCTTTTCCAAGTGTTGGAAAAGAATGGCAGCACTCATGAGGCATGAAAAACCCTCTCAACGTTATGAAAAGAAACAGGTTAAGCAAGTATGGAGGAAGAAAAGATACTACAGTAATTGTGACAGAAATGGCCATCAAAAAGCCACTTGTTGGAGGCTCCATCTAGAGCAGTGCCTTAAGGACAAAACATCTGTGCATGAACCAGGAAGAGCAATTATTTGACAAGAAAAACTACCACAAGGAGGTGATACATTCACATTAATCAGTGAAAAATGGTTTCTACACATGTTGTCATTTCATGGTCATTCTTTTGTAAATCATTTGTTGCATTTTAAAGTGTAAAAGTGATGATGTGTTTTCCATCACTTCGTCAGCAACAATGATGTTTGGTCATGTCCTAAGTCATATTTTACACTCTAAAAGTGATGTTATTTTTCCATCACTTCTAAAAACAATAATGTTTGGCCTTATGAATGTAAATAATGTGCTGCGGTGATGAGGTGTCTTCCATCATTTGTTGAAGAAACCATGATGAGTTCACCTTGTTGTCATATATGGAGTATTATGTCCATCTTGTTGTAAACTTGACCACCGAGTATGCATTATAAACTCATGGAAAGTGTGGGACATTTGGGTCATTAGTTGGTCATGTCATTTAAGCATGTAATTTGCAAAACAATGTACTATAGGTTGCAGAGGTAGCAAGTGTCAGCTCGTCGCTTAAGGCTCCGAAGAACAAAGGTGAAGGAGATGGAAGCGAGACCTTTTAAGGACATTTGTGATATAGACAGGGTACAGAGAAAGTTGCAGATTATTTTCCATGATTTTGGAGGACCAAAAGCTCCTCAGTGGCGAGGATTGATCCAGGTGGCTCTAGAGAGACACACAAGACAAAGAGGGCTTATGAATGCTCAAAAATCAAAGTCATCAGAATGACTTTGACCTAAGACTAGATCATAGATCTCGTTGTCCTAATCATAGAGGTGCAAACGGTTCGTCAAACTGAGCTCGTATGCAAAAGATAGAGCTCTTCAAAGTTTGACATGACAAGTGAGAAAGTGGGGTCCACAGTGTGCCACATGGCATCTCAGTAAGCGAGTGGGGCCCACATGGCAGCCCATCATTGGTCTCCTAAACCTGCACAAGAAACAAAAATTATTTTTTAGTTAAAACCATATAACAAAAATTGTTTTAATATAGTTATTAAAATAACTATATAAACAATTAAAAGAAAAATCATAAATCCAAAAACTATAACCAACAAAAAGTTTATATATATATATATGTTAAATATTTCATGTAAAAAAAAAAACATAGTGGGTTTGTTACACTCAACGAATGGTGTTAAAAAGGAGGCAATGAATATATTAATTGGTTAATCCAACTCCCAAATAAAACAAACCCAACCTATTAGGTAAACGTTGAATGGTGTGTTATAACTCCAACACATATGAAAATTCAAACCCGCGTACAAATCACGTGAATCAAGGAAAGTAGGTACGGTTGATATGTAACAAAAGGTTAAAGTTGGTTTATAATAACCAAAAGCATATATATATATATAGATAATATATATATAATATAATATATATATATATATGCAGGTTTTATAAATGTTGAATGGTGTGTTATAACTCCAACACATATTGAAAATTCAAACCCGCGTACCAATCACCGTGAATCAAGGAAAGTAGGTACGGCTGATATGTAACAAAAGGTTAAAAGTTGGGTTATAATAACCAAAGCATATATATATATATAATATATATATATATATATATATATATTATATATATATTATATATATAATATATATATGCAGGGTTAAAAATGTTTGGTTCAAAAAAAATATCAGGTAGTTTATAAAATAGATTTTTGATATTTGTGGAGGGGCAAGATTTGACCTCCTAACCTCCTCCACACTAAATTAAACATTTACCAGCTATGCCAAACCAATTTCTTGGTAACTCCACCAACCAAGTTATTTAAGAACTTGAATTTTGCCAGAGCTGAGGGAGAAGGACTGCACAAATTTCGAGACAGGAGCACGCACGGATTTCAAGGCAGTTTAATAATTTTTTAATGCAGGGACCATGAATTTTGCAGGAGGGCAAAATTTTCAACTTCTTAGAAATTGACAAATTTTATATGGATTTTACACTTCTCGTCGCCACGAACACAATGGCGCTATCGATTTTTGAATCTGGGTTCTGCATTTTCTAGTCATTTCCAGAATGCATGTGGAACCATGGTTTCAGTGAAAATAGGAAGCGAAACCATGAGCCATGAAATTTTCCCACAGAGGTAAAATTTCACTTTGTCAAAATATGGTCAAGTTTATACTTATTTTTCATGGTTTTTTGCAGGTATCCTAATGGTGAAATCAGATTTGACATCTGAGCAGCGGATTTTTAGCTCATCCTTGAAACAAAATCTTTGAGGAATCCTGAGGGAATCTAAAAGATTCCTTGAGCTCCGAATTGTAAACTTCTCAAAATTCAGATTTTGGATAGTCTTTTCAGCACTTCTCAACGCCACAAATCCGATGGTGTATTCAGATTTTTCTTTCTCTCATTTCTTCTTTCAGTAACTTTTCTATGTAGCAGTGCAGATGTCCATCTTCATGTGCGAACAATCTTCTTCTTACGATCGATGCTATGAGATCGATGTTTCAGGAATCTTCAGCGCTTTTACAGCCTTTGCTTCAGATGGCCCTTGGCGGTGAGGTATATGATGTGTTCATGTACTTCTTCTTTCTGCATTATGTTGTACAAATCCATGATTGATGTTGATGCGGGATCTTGTTTATTACATGTTGTCATGATTCCTTGTTTGATTTGATGCGGAATCTTTCTATGTGATGTAATTTCTGTCATAACTATTTATGTTATGCTTTGAGATCCCTTGTTGTATGTTGCTTAGATACTCTTTCTGTCGTCATGCATGTGTTTTGTTTTGACATCCCTTTTGTGCCATGTTGGCGAGATGTGCACCATGCTTGTTTTTGTGTCATACTGATAGGAGGCTTTTGATTGCGAGTTCTAGCTGTGGAACATCTCTTAGAGCCACTCCTGCATGAGGGCATTCTTCCTTGTATGATGGAGACATCATCTCTGTGTATAGCATCTTTATTGACAACACATAATGCAGTGGCCTACACCATCTTGACATCGGGGCCCGGAGATGTAGTCCCTCTTGGGAGAACTCCATTATCAATGGCTTTTATTTTCATGTGCTGATGATTGTTATGTTCATGTTCTTTATAGTCTGTAGTTGTATTTGTTAATGTTCTTTTAAAAAAGCAATTTAACACATCACGAAAGTAAAAGGTCTTGGAAAGGTCCTTCTTCACACCTAGACATAGATCACTCTGCTATCTGGGTAGCAGAATTTCTTCAGGTACCTATTAGGTTCAAACTGTAGGTATTTTCCTCTACCATTGAAATCCTAATCTTACATTTTGAGTTGGAGAATCTTCCCCAATACTTCTCGTTCAAAAGGCAGTTCCTCTAGTAATAGTGGTGTATAGGTAGAAAATTTCACTTCATTTGGCTCCCTAATTGGCTTTGCACCTAGCTTTCTCTATGACATGTACGCTAGTAGCACAAAGGGAATATCCACATCCTCTATCTCCTTCCACTGAAACTCAACTTCTTCCTCACTGTTGTGGAATTGATGAGGTCCTTCCTACTGCATCGTCTTCTTTCCTTTCTGAATGGGTTTTTTTCCTTTATCCTCCATGTTCTTCACCTACACTTCCTTCTGCATCTTCTTACATGTTGGTGTTCTTAATTCTGCTGTAGAGACCTCAGTTGGTCTCTTCTCCTTCATCTTATGTGGTTGTGATTGTGGTTGTGTCTATGCTTTTGGTTGTGCTTGCAGTTGTATAGGCACCTTTCTTGGTGACCTTAAGCGCATCAGGGACATGGGTACATTCGCCTTTGTGGTCTTTCCTGCTTGTGACTCCATGATACTAGCTAGCCCTTTCTTTGTAAATAACCTAACTAATGCTTCCCAACTCCTCTAAAACATGCAACATCTCTTCTTCACTTAGGTGCCATTTCTGATTTCTCTAGGTAGAAAAGTGTAAAATGTGGCATGGGATGTGGTTTTTATAACAATTTTGAACTCCAAAGTTCATGATTGGCTTATATTCAGCTCATTTAATGCAATTATGGGCTAAATACATCCAGTTGTGCTTCATAAATGCTTTTCTCCCATGCCTCTCAAAAATAATTTCCTTTTAACGGTGACATTTTTCCTTCCAATGGTCATATTTCTAGCTAAATTTGTCAAATTTCCCCTTTCGCACAATCACCTCTTCTTTATCACAACTCCTTCAAGCTTCGGCATGCTTTTGAGTATTGAGTAGTAATATTCCTTCGATGAAGTCCCTTCTTGCAGAGTAGTTTATAGTCTTGTACCCACTTTCAACTGCAGATGGCACTAAGACTCCCTTTCCTTCATTTTTCAGTGTGAAGCTCCAGGGAGGTAGTCATCCATATATATCTTCAATCTACTACCATTAACCCATCCTGGAACCATCTGACCATTCAACTTTGTGAGCTAAACAACACCACCATCTGAAATTTTCTTAACAATATAAGGCCCCAACCAATGCATTTTGAATTTTCTCTGGAACCTCACAAGCTTACTATCATATAATAATACAAGATCCCCTTCATGAAATATCTTCTTCTTAATGTTCCTGTCATGCCAGGATTTCTCCCTTGCCTTCTGCACCTACTAATGGAATCCTGTTGTTAGCCTCACTCTCTTAAAAACAATTATAAATCCAAATAAAATAATTAATTAAATTAAATCATGAGAGTTAGTTCCTCAAACTAGGGAGTTTAGTTAGGAGGAGAGATTCTCTCCAACTAGTTCTCCTAAGTTAGTGTGTAGCTGAGAAATTATCTCAACCAAAGGTGTCTAAGATAGCACGCACTATCTTGAGACACTATCTCTCATCTATTTATTTGTAACACTACATTCAATTATTTTTAATGAGAGAGAATACCTGAGGAAGCCATGAGGCTGAATCCTTTTTCCACCCATAGTTTGTGTCTAGTGTTTATCTATGATTTATATATTTCTCTGAGTTAATTTCTTTTTCATTATGTGGTATCAGAGCTAGGACTGAAAAATTTGCAGTGTGTGCACTGTTGAGTGATTGCAAGTTGCGTGGACATATCTATTTTTTGGGGTTGAAATTGCGTGAAAGGACCTGTGCACCTGAGCGAATTGAGGTAGCGCTATCGTTGTTTGAGGTCAGACTGTGGATGTTTCCGGAGCCAAACCATAGCTTTTCTGTGTTTCTCTGCGTCATCGTGCTGAGGCTTTTGGAGCTCTTAGAAGACAACGGGGTTTGGAGTACTCAAATTTCAGTCTCTATTTTTACGGTTCTATTCCTTTATTTGTTACAGTTGTTGTGTAAGCGAATGATCGATTTTGTGTATGTGATTAAATGACAGAATAGGTGTATCTCTAAACTGTGACAGAGGGCGGCATTTTATTCCTCATCAATCCACTTTGTAATCATAATTATAGCTAATGTAGTGTTATTTAATGGTTCAGCGATTCACATAGAAAAAAATCAAATCGGTGTGAAACTTGTCGCTGGGGTTCGAGCTCAGGATGGAGCACTGACAACTGGAGTGAAAGGATGTATAGTTCCATGCATAGTCGAAAACGACCCGGTTATTAATTTTTATTCAATTTATATTGTGCCAAGGATGGCCCGAGGTATTCGATTGCTACAAAAACGATAGGATCAAGACTGCCCCAATGCTATTGGAGCTTGTATTCAATTGGAATTGTGCTTCCTTTGATATGAGGATGTAGGTTCACCTATGTTTTGGATAGCAATGTCATCCTCGATCCTGTGAGTGCTACAAGCAGTGTTGATATTCAATGCTTTGTTCTTCATCTAATGAGTTTCCATTATTAAGTTTAATCAAGCAGTCCACCATGAGAGAATTCAATGAAGGAGTATGAAAATCACAACCACGATGAAGGGTTGGATATGTTGTGCCCTGTTTGTTTAGTAAATTTTTGAATCTCTTTCATGAGGTGGGTCTCCGTGCTCAGACAACATTGATGAATTTTCATACATTGGCTACGTGAAATCTGAGAAAATCCATGGCAAAATATCTTAGCAGAACGATGCTATTGGTCTGAGCTATCATGACATTGAGTTCTATTATGAGACATGATTCTAGGCGTCTATTCAACCACAAAGCAGAGGTTTCTCGAGTCTGTGAAAGGGCTGTGACCAAATTTTGAAGATCAGTATGTGTGCTTAAGAGCTTGTCTATGAAGAGGAGATTACGTAGTGAGGACTTGTTGGTTTACTTGTGTGAGGAGTTGTATGCAATCATTAAAATCATGAAGATCCTGCATGTATACCTAGTGTAATACTCTCTTCATGAGCTGCATTGATTTGAGTGACCACAGGAAGAATTATCAGAGGAAGAGGAGCTATTAAAAAGCACCACCAGCCTTTGTTGTAATTGTGATTGACCCTTTTATTTGCTACCCTCAAATTAATTCCACAGATTTTCATAATTTGCATAGACAGGAGATGTACTATGTTAATAGCGTGACAAAGGAGAACTATTGACACCATTATTGTAGAATATCAAAGGCTCATAAAATATTGTAGAGTTGTGAAGTGCATACGTGAAGGAAGTGACATATTTAAAAAAAAAAAGACCAATTATACTTGCCAGCATGCACCAAATTGCAAAATCCCATTAAAATTAGAATGGTTCCCAGCATCATCGCCATTTTTATCATGCATGTTTGTGATGATCTACGCTCTATTTGATTCCTCCATTCCATCCCATAAAGTTGTAGGGTGAAACGCTACATAAGAGTATGTGATTTCGATTCAGATCCGATTTGAGTAAGCCTTGGGAGAGTTGTTGGTAATCTGTGATTTGTGGGAGTTTCTATTGGACCCATTACATCCCCTCTTGTTTTGTCTCTCGGAACGTCGGGCCTTGCTTCTCCAGAGGCCTATCGTCTTTCTCAGCTAACTGTGAAGAGATCTAACAATACCAATGTCAAAATAGCAATAGCTTTTAACAGATTAGAAAACGATTCCTTCGCTCCTCCTGCTTGTGAGCAGCCTGAAACCGTTCAACACCTCTGAAAAAGAAGACATAGGAAGCCAATTTGGATGATGAATTTACTCAAAGTTTTCAATCTCCACAGCCCCTTGTAGCCATTGTGTAAAATCCAATTGTTTTTTGATGGCCTTTGGATTGATATTGCAGGAAAATCACTAATTTTCATTTTTTAGGGCCTGGAAGAAATATTTTCATTCAGGCAAAGCGTTGCTTCATAAATATTGTTGCTTTGCACGGAATTTTGATTGATATCGCAGGAAGTCAGTGAGCATAAGCCAGCAACAAGCCAGCCAGCATGATAACACATTCTAGTTTGAGCTAACATGGCCTAATGGAAGCTTGGTGAGGTTTTTCAAAGTTTTTTATTATTTAAAAAAAAGGGGGGGGGGGTTGTAGTCAAAGTTGAAAGTTTTCCAAAGTTAAAAGTCATTAAAAGGTTGGTAAATTATATTTTTTGGAGTGATAAGTGAATATATTTTTCGAGAAGGTTGAGTCACTAGTTATTTAATTTTTGAAGACGAGTTGCTTCAAGCATTTGTGACCTTGACATTCTCATTACTTCAGAAGTTGAAAAATGATGTACTCCAGTCATTAATAAAAACATATCATTTTTATGGTGATTGTGTCCTAGATCCACCCAAAATTGAATAAGGGGATCTTAGGTACACGAAGAGTGTGTTGATGATGATGCATGCTTGATGTTGTTGCTTTTTGATTTGTGTCTAGTTTTGACACGTAAATGATCTCATTTCATGCACACATAAAATACAATGCAAGCAAGCACAACACTTGTAACAAAATAGCTTCAAGGAAGGATAATTAATCTCAACACATGCATTTGCGTCACTACAACAACTAATCAAAGTTTTCAACATCAACATTCTACCTCAACAATCAAATTCACTCAATACAATCAAGTTCATGAATCTGTAGACTCCAGCATTTCAAAGCAATGTCTACATCACTACAATCAAGTTAATGAATATGTAAACTTCAATGTTTCAGAGCACAGTCTACATCAACATTCTTGAACTTGTAATCAAACTCAAATTACATTGAATTGTAAGGGTGCATTCTCGATTGAAACCGACACCCAAGTCTTGAACTGAGTCAAATTGAATTCATTGTAGTGATTCATTAAAATCATTGTAAGCTTTTTTGGGTGCATTTTCGACAATGTTCAACACCCTTCCTTTAAAGCACAATCAAGTGAGTTCACAAGTTTTAACTCTAAATGAAACACACAACAAGTTCACATCTCCTGCAAGCAAGCGTGAGTATTCATTCAAGCAATTTGCATCAAAACAGTACAAATTTCACACCTTCAAGCAAGCCAGAGTGAAGTTCATTGCAAAAACCATCAAAACAACCAAAAAAGTTCAACTCTAACACCAATCAAGCAAGTTGAGATCGAATCAAGTGAGTGTGGCTATTCCTTCAAGTGAACGTAAGGCAAGTGAGCATTCACTCAAACACGATCATCATCAAGTGAGCATGAATTCTAGAGTTTAAGTAAGAAAGTTCTACAACTCTAGCAAGTTTTCCCAACAAGTGCAATATGCAATAAATCAAGTGAGCGTGCCATTCAAGTCACATAGCAGGAGAGCCTGATTTCAAGTGAGCAAGTCCAAATGGCGCAACATATTCAGTTGTTAAACATTATTCACAGTTTGATCATCTCCAATGATGAAGACATGGTGCACATCAGCAAAGAAACCCTTGCTAATCTTTCACAGCATCTACAACAAACACATGAAACCATTGAGTTTCTTCAACTAGAGTCGCAACTACAAAGACATGACCTGCAACAAAAGAGTGATACTTTCAAGTCTTTGAACCATCCAGATGATAAGTCATTCATCCCAACAACTTCAAGTGTCGAAGTTATTCTAGTTAACATTTCTTCCAAACCCATCATCAAGCCCTGGGAAGAAATTCAAAATAACAAGAATCGAAGAGGCTTATGATATGTCACTGATGACACCAACTTACATATCCCAGATTATTCCAAGCCAATTAAGTTCGTGAATGCAGGATTTGTTGAACAACTCACCTCAGTAGGTTCTGAGAAAGTTGCAGACAAATAGAATTGCACGCAACCTAAAGTTGATGTCAAACCAAAATGTTCTCATTGTCAAAGAACCGGTCATATGGAAGATCAGTGTTTTGATCTCCATCCTTGTTGCCATTGTGGCAAGCCTAATCATTCCTCAGAAAAATGTCGCAACCAACAAAAATCAGCCAGATTGAAGATACATTATGAATGGATCGATCCTTGGGAATGGTCATCCACAGTCAAAAGATTGTCTCAGTTCTACAACCCACTACAATCACACATAGTGCAGCCAGCAGTGAATCGATGATGGTACTCTCATGCAGTTGAACGAGGGAGTACAGCAGTGAAACTCTCCTACACCTGAAGGGGTGGAGTTCAAATATATTTTGGAGAAGATTGTCTCTCCTTTCAGCTGACAAAGGGGGGAAAATGTCAATGAAATTGACAAGTAGTTGTCAGACTGAAAGTCTCGACAACATCAGTGAAGCAGCCAGTGGGCATCTTCATCAGCCAATGGATATTTTTCATCAATAGTGACTATCAGCAAATTCACTAGTGGGCGATCGACAACCAAAGCAGCAGTGAGCAGCTTTCATCATAGCAAAAGCAACATTGAGTTGTTTTTCCACATCTTTAGCTAGTGGGCGGTCATCATCAGCAAATACGCCAGTGGGCATTCATCAAATTGTGTTAGTGGACACCGGATGTTGTTTTCAAGCAAATGACAGTTGGATCCTTTTGTAGCTTGGCACGTGATGGAATTGTCAAGCGTCATTCAGGGATGAATCAGGCATGCAAGTGATTCATGTTCTCTTCATATTTGAGTTTCTTCAGCATCCAGATTAGGCGGTTTTTCAGGCATATGATTTTTGAGGAGCAACTTGAGAACTTGGAAGATGGTCCCTTGTTCTTTTTGGATTTATCATTGAGGGGGGGAATGTTAGCCTCACTCTCTTAAAAAAAATTATAAATCCAAATAAAATAATTAATTAAATTAAATCATGAGAGTTAGTTCCTCAAACTAGGGAGTTTAGTTAGGAGGAGAGATTCTCTCCAACTAGTTCTCCTAAGTTAGTGTGTAGTTGAGAAATTATCTCAACCAAAGGTGTCTAAGATAGCACGCACTATCTTGAGACAATGTCTCTCATCTATTTATTTGTAACACTACATTCAATTATTTTTAATGAGAGAGAATACCTGAGGAAGCCATGAGGTTGAAGCCTTTTTCCACCCATAGTTTGTGTCTGGTTTTTATCTGTGATTTATATATTTCTCTGAGTTAATTTCTTTTTCATTACCTGCTATGAATTTGTCTTCTTCTAAAGCTAGTATCTGTGACATTATTTCATTCATCATGTTAGGGTCTACCATATTTGTGATAGCTGCAATTCTCACACTTGACACAATGAATTTCATCGGTATAATTGCTCCTTGTCCATATACCAACCTGAAAGGTTTCTTCCTAGTTAATTTCTTGCATGTCATTCTGTATTCCCACAACACCTCTAGAATCCTTAAGTCCCAATCATATTGTTTTACATTACATACCTTTGTCAATGCATTCTCTAGAATATTATTGAAATCTTCCACCATCCCATTTGCCTGAGGATGATAGGGAGTGATCTTCTGATGATGAACTTGAAATTCCTCAGTTAGTGCTTCAATCGTCTTATTCAAAAAATGTGTCCCTTGGTCGCTCGTCAAGATCTTCGGTCAGCCAAATCCGAACAATATATATTCGAAAATGAACTTCACAACATTTCTGCAATGCAATCCTTTACTGGCTTCGCCTTGGCCCATCTTGTCAAATAATTAGTCACGGTGATGATATATCTTGCACCAGTCCTTTGGCCCCGTGGGCTGATTGGTCCAACAAAACCAATTGCCCATTTATCAAAAGCCTACAAATTCACCTATGGTACCAGTGGCATTTCATCTCTTCTTGATGGCTTTCTTGTCCTTTGAAATCCATCGCATGCTTGACAAAAGTTTTTTCATCCTTATGCACTGTAGGCCACCATAATCTGGCTCTCAAAATATTTTGTGCAGTGGATTTTCCTGCATAATTCTCACCTACGAATCCTTCATGAGCTTTTGTCATAATCATTTGTCTTTCATGTTCAGGGACATATCTGTGCAATACTTCATTCGGTCCCATTTTATACAAGTGTCCTGCAATCAGCGAGAAATTAGCTACTTGAACCATCAATTCCTTTTCTTTCTTTGTAGTGTACATTGTGGGTGCCATTCCTGTGGAAAAAAACTGAATAATATCTACGAAGTGATCATCTGCAACTTTAATTGCGAACAATTGTGCATCGAGAAATTTATCTTCAATATTCGTAGGTTCTTCTCCTATCTCTGTCCTGGATAGATGATCAAGCCCAACATTCAATCTTCCCAGCTTTATTATAACTTCGAAGTCATATTCTTGGAATAATAACAATAATTGGTAGATATTCCCTCCTAAAATAGGCTTATTCACCAAGTATTTCAACGCAGATTGATCTATGAGCATTTTAAAATGTGCTCTTAACAAGTAATGTATGAACTTCTACAGTGCATACACCATAGCTAACCCCTCCCTTTTTGTCATGCTATAATTATTTTCTACCTTAGACAGCTTCCTACTTGCAAATGCTATGGGATGATCAATATCCCCTACACTCGGCTAGGCTAGTACTACTACCAAATCTATGCAAGATGCATCAACATGCACATGAAACCCTTTCTTCCAATCCGAGAAAACTAGAATTGGCACAGTTACCATATTTTCTTTCATTACATCCAAGCTCTTTTGGCATTCTTCATCCCACTAGAAGGTCACATACTTCTTTAGCAATTTTTCCATCGGTGCAGTTATCTGTGCATATCCTTTTATAAAATTCCTATAGTAACCAGTGCCTCCTAGTGTAGTATGTAGTTTTCTTACTGTTTTTGGTGTTGACAAGTTCACAATGACTATGATCTTTGTTGGATCCACCATCAACCCCTATTTACAAACCAGATGTCCCAACAATATTCAAAATGGCACACAAAATATGCACTTCTTTAGGTTCAATGATATTTGATACTACCTACATGTATCCAACATCAATCTTAAGATCACCACATCCTTATTTAATAACCCAAAAAATGTCCAATCATCGAAGTAAACTTCCAGAAATTTGTGTATGTACTCCTTGAAAGATGAAAGTACAACTCTAGAAAAAATAGCAGGCGCATTCTTCAACCCGAAAGGCATCACTTTATATTGATAGGAGCCCCATTATGTGGCAAACATTGTCATATGTCTATCTTCTGGTGTAATTTTTATATGATGATACCCTGAGAAGCCATCTATAAAACAGTAAGCTTCTTGTCCTCCTACATTGTCCAACACTTCGTCTATAAATGGTGTAGGGAAAGGGTCATGTACACAGGCATCATTCAACTTCCTCAAGTCCACAAATATTCTAATTTCCCCTTTCGCCTTCTCCTAAACTACCATGGGACTTACCCATTCAGACTCTTCGATAGGTTCAATTATCCCCACTGTCAACATCTTATCCAATTCTTCTTTTATCTTTTCCTTATACTTTTTGTTAAGTCTATAAGGCCTCTTCTTAACAAGATTCGCATCAAGCTTCAGAGGAATCCTCATAACTCCCAAATCCCCTATGATGCCTTTCATGTCTAAAATTTAATGGGAAACAACTATTGGTATTCATGCAACAAATCTATTAGCTTGCTGACAATGTCTTCATCCCAGTAATCTCCTATGATTGCATACTTTTTTTTAGCTTCTGAACCTATATTCACCTTCCTCATCTTCAATGGCTTCATTATATCAGGCATCCCTATATCAGGTCCATTTACTTTGCGATTTCCCTCTGACTCTTTGATATCAATGTTGTGAGGATTTGCATCCTCTTCTACAGTGAGATTAAGCATTCTATTACATTTCATACCTGCGCAACCCAATGAGGTTGCCATATAACTGGAACTTTGTTTTCAAAAATTTTCTTCTTAACTATATTTAGAGTTGCATCTATATGTGGAAAGTCATCTTCAAATCTGAATGTTATCACAAATCCATCCACCATCTCCACCCAACTAGCAGTGCCATGTCGAAGTTCAATTTCCAAATACTAGTTCTGGGGGATCATCTCCAGGGTATGGATGAAACCATACACCCATTCTTCTTGTGGAATTTCTCCCCAAGCTTCCATACAAAGTTGTATATGGTCTCTAGGATAATTTTTGCCATCATAATTGTTTTGGGGCTCTATTTCTACTTGTCAAAATATTACCCACATCAACCTCCTACATTTTTTCCAATCTCCTATATTCTTCTTATGAGTACCCCACCATCTAGCAGAAGTAGCCCTCAGTGCTTGATCCAAAGCTAATAGTCTCTGATATTCTAGTACCCGTCTTTCGTAATCCTTAAAGAAATTATTTACATTACCCAAACCATCATATAAAGGTAAGTCACGTACATCATTTTTCATGCAACGCACTAATTTAGTGATCCTTGTGCATTGCCTTGTAGACACTTCATGCAGTTTGTTATGCCACTTATCCAATTCCTCCTTTAAATCCGAGGTGTAGGAACTATCCCACTCCCAAGTTAGCTTTCCATCTACAATGGGATTGATCCACCCTTCTTCCTTTGTTGTGATCTGATAGATATTATCAACGTCATCCACATTATATCCTTCATTGAAAGGCTCTGTATACCTCTCTCCTTTTGATGGATCCAATGGAACAATAACCCTCATATTATTACTTTTGAATATAATTTTCCTTTTCTTCAGATTAATTATAGCCATGTTAGCAAACACCCAATCCAATCCAAGCAACGATGGGTAAGGATCACTATCTTTTACTATCTCAATCACTTCGAATTCAGTGTTAGTGCGCACTCCATCGATGTTCATTGTGACATTAGAAAACCTTCATAAGGGTAAGATTTTATGTTGATTTTCCATCTTCAGCTGAATATTAGACTATTGCATCTTCGGCTTACCCATTCATTCCCAAGTCTGCCTTGGCAAGACATTGGCATCAGATACTAGGTTTAAGATAACTTGATCCATGTTATACTCTCCAATTTGTGTTGTAAGCCTCATTTCTTTCCCTGTTCTCTTCTTGTGTCTATGCAGACTATTCACTGCACACATCTCGCTCTGTGGTACCTCCTTAGAAGCACAAGAGTCTATCAATTCCTGTAATCCCTCCACAACCTTCTAATTCCTCAACAACTTCATGCGGGTATGTAGAAAAGACTTCAAGATATTCGAATCCACCTCCTCTATCATAACTAGTACTATCTCATGGTTAATCTTTTGAGTCGGCTGTGTAGTAGAGGTCAAGGCCCCATCATCCATAAAAATTCACCTCTCCTCCATGAATTCTTACTTTTCCTTCAAGTTATCAAATGCAGGAGATTTTTCAATATTTTTCCATATCCATGTAGCTTCATCTTCCTTTTTCCCTTCGGCCTTGTCATTCTCAGTATCAGTTCTACTTCTTGTTACCATGTCAATGCAAGGTTGATTTTCTCTTGTCTTAGTGGTCATCATTTGGAAATTTTTTGTAGGTTTTTGGTTCCTTTTGCCTTGCATTTTCGCAACATGGAGTGGACATTTTTCTATCACATGATCAGAAAATTTATTGTAATTGCAGGTTATCGTCAGGTTCTGATAGTCTCTCATGAAGTGCCTTGCATGTCCATAGTTGTAACAGATAATATGGCCACATCCTTGAACAACTCCTCCTCCTCATCCTCATCCTCATCCTTATCCTTGGAATCCTCCTCGACCACAGTGTTGGATTTTCTCTTCATGTGTGTGTCCTTCGGCTTGCAGTCTATAAATATCAACAGTGTGCTCCATCATTAAGTCATAACTTTGAAAATGTTTCTCATCATGGCCTACTGATCTACAAAAGTTATGAAATAGCTGCTTTGGGGTCTACATATATTTTTATGTAATAGGTAGTGGTATTCAAAGCGATGTTGACCTCATGTCCTACAAATCTCGCACCACAGAACTGGATTTACTGGATTATGCGCTCCACTTGCAATATAAACTCTAAACATGGACATTTATCCTTATAATGAACTTCTTCTTTTCATTTCATACACCACACTTTTGATCTTTTTGGTCTGACTTATTTACCCTTCTTTAGATCCTACAATTTCAGGGTCAATGTAGCTAGTTGATTTTGTATTTGTTCTACCCTTGCATGAGTATCTCCAACTAGTGAAGCTTCCATCTTCGTCGCAATCTCCAATGCTTCAGCTTGCATCGCGATCTTCTGTTGTGTCAATGGTAACTTAATACTTGATAGTAGCGTGACTATGAACCATTCCTTGTGTTGTTGTGGGGTATCTCAAAGCTCACTTGACTCATAAAAACCTTGAATCGTTGATCCAACTCCCACACAGATTCAGTCGATGCCTGTTTGATTTCTTTCAAATTTGTGATGCACTACGATTCTGATTTTAGCTTCATGAACTCTACTATCAAGGCTTTCTTAATTTCATCAAACATACAATTCATCTTACTCGCAGAGTATTTCATATACCATGTCATCGCTCTCTCCCTCAGTGACATAACGAGTTGCGCCTTCTTCACATCATCATTATTAACCTATCTCATTGTCCATACTGCATCAGCTACGAACCAAAACTGGTAAGGGTCCTCTCATCCCAGTCCTCTAAAGATAGGTAGCTTAATGTCATCATCCATTCTTCTTCTCAGGTGGCTAGTTGGAGGGGAAGGGTGTGGAGGTGTAGGGGAATTATGGAGAGGGGGGTGGAGTGTGAGGAGGGTAGATGGATGTGGGATCCCAAATATGCCTTAACTCTTCTCAGCTCTTGACTTCGATGCGCCTTCAGGATGGGTGGGGGAATATCACGGGGTTGTAGGGTTACCTTTTTCTTCTTCTCTCTCAGATCCTAACAGAGGGTTATAGTCAGTCTCAATAAAATTCTTCAAATCTATTCTATATCACTTTCCACTTCACATAGCTCCTATTTATAGCTTATTTCTTCTTTTCCCAAACATTAATCTGACTTCATCCTCATAATCCCCTTTTCACAAAATAACATCTTAATCTAGAGCTTCATATAATTTAAGAACTTACCATGTGGTCCTTTGAATAATCTTCATTCAGCTTCGCTATAGGACATGATATCCTCAATCGCAAACTCAGTGATAAATCCTTCCAAAATGTAATCAATCCATAAATCAATATCCCTTGAGATATTGTTATCAATTCTTTTGAGTCGATGTATCAAATCAAGGTTCCACTACTTAGGTTCGTCACCTTTGAAATAGGTCTTATGCTCAGCTAACTTAGATATCCACTAAAGAAATTCAATGTGGAATGAACCAAAGAAAATCTCGTATTGATATTCAAAGATATATATCGGGAACCAAGCTTTAGTAGATAAACACGGGTTTCTGTTCTCTTTTTCTGCAAATTCTCCTTCTTTCTATTCGACCTACTCATGGAGTTCTTTCTTCGACAAACGCCAAATCATATCCCCTTAATCAGATATCGATCCCAGTAATGGAACCATTTATTGGTTTGAGGGGGCTTGACCCAAGTTCAGAGTGTGGTGCACACCAATAAAACCCTCAACTAGTGGTCCTTTCAGAAACAACCTGCAAGCATATCATAATCTCACCAAAAGCAATTATGGGAGGTTGCAGAACCAGGCTTCTGCAATCAAAGGGATATCCACGCAGTGGCGCAATGGGTTTACTTCTACTGTATATTGATCTTATAACTTCACATGCATAAGAACTTTGCACAGATGATTAATTTAACACAATAACATTAAACCCATAAACTCTAAAAATTAGCAGTATATCTTATAATTCTTCACATAATTCAGTAAAAAACATACATAATGATAATAACAACAAAGGTTGAACAATAGAAATATATAAAGTTCTTCACCAAAACTTCTTCTTTATTAATATAACTCTTCAGTATATATACGTCTTCAACCTCTACACCTAGTTGTAGGTGGTTTGCACACTCAGTTGTATACTCTTCCAGACCTCTGCACACTCATTGCGAAGCCTTCCCCAAAACTACAGACTACAGACACGAATACAAAGATTGAATACTATGATGACATTACCTGATACGATTACAAATTATTACATCTCCTTAAATACATTTTATCTTTACAAAACCATGGTTCACATACCATAGATCCACAAAACATGGACTAATGCATGATACCCATTACAAAATAAGGGCTTTATCCCATCCCCAAAGTCCTCAAATTCCATGCAATGAATATATCTTTTCCATCTCCACATGGTTCGCTCCTTCTTTTGCAGGGTCTTTTATCGAAAACTTGGACTAAGTTGGGCGATTCCCAACAATTAATTAAATAGTAACCATGAGAAGTAAGAGTAGAATAAACCATCACACATAAGCAACACAACAGCACATGAGAACGCTAGGATTTTTAGGTGGAAACCCTATGGGAGAAAACCATCATGGTCGTCATCTCTGTCTTCTTATTTTATTATTAAGGAAACTTCTTATAGTCTTGTAGTGGTGTAGACCCTTAATAGCATGCAGGAACCCACCTGCAGAAGGCTACAACCTTCTCTCATTCTCTAGCACCCATTGGAAGGGAGCTCTAACCCCTTGATCTCATTTACTATTTCCTACCGAAAGGGAGCATCTACCCCCTGTACTAATTTACCAACTACAACTAGAAGGAAGTTCTAACTCCCTCACTGAAGGCTCCAACCCTCAGCACCTCATGTGTACCACATTTCATAGAATTTCAGATTGGATCCACCTGACTCAAAACATCAAACTTGTAAGCCACCTTTCATTGTATTTTCAAACTGAACCCACTTTAACCATTAAGCTCAATACCAAGTAACAATTCTAAAACCAAACACTGAACCAACTGAACCATTGTATCATCATCAAACCAATCACTGAATCTCAATTAACCATTGCAACAAGATCAAACCAATCCATAATAGACATAAACCATCATATCATACCAATGCAAAACTATTATACCAAATCATACATTGTTCACCTACATAGAAACACAATGTTGTTCCTCAAAACCCTGATCAAACATACATTAGAATTTATACGCTAATTATTTGAGGAACACCCATGTATATAAACTATTCCTCGAAAGAAAACCTGCTTACATATCTCAAATCACTAGTTACTGAATTCTCTGTCAAACTAAATCATTGGCTTAGTCACTGAATGCTGAATCACAACAGATACAACAATAATGACTTACTAGCCCCAAGGATTAGTTCAAATGGTTGAGTCCCCATTGTTAAGTACCTCACCAATTGGGTAGTCACAAGGTCAATTCTCCTCGACGGCCTTGGTGTTAGGCCCTGCTAGTTTAGCCAACGGGCTTTAAAATATTCCCGTCGGGGTTGATCTGCCCAAATTTTCCATGGATGTAGTAGCCACCCATGAACCACCTTTAACAAAAAAACAAAAAAAAAATAATGACTTACTAAAAAACCAAATCATAATGCATTATCATCACTGATAAATATACCAAGCCTCATTCAACCCAATCAACATTGTCAGACACAGATCATTAATATATAGACATCATTGATAGACAACAACAAATAAACTAGACATCATCAACTATAAACATCAAGCATCAGTTCAAACCCTAGTTGTATACATTACTTCCACAAAACATATCAACATATGAACGTGCTTACTATGCACAACACCTGCGTACAGATATCAACGTATAATATAAATTCATATAATATACGTGACACTTTAAATACATATCCACGTATGTACGTAACCATTCAGAGGAAAACCAGTGTACAGATCTAAAATCACTTAATCATACTTTCGCTACATAATACAAGATCTATCAAAACCAAATCTTGGCATGCATAAGGTTACAGTCACACATCATTATATGTAGATTCATACCATCATTATAGATCTATCATTTTTATCTATAAACATATCAAGCAATATGTATTCATTAGTTTTCACTACACTTTGAGATCTATCATATTTGAGCCTCCTCCATGCTGCTTAGTGCACACCTGTTTCAGATCAAATCATTTATATATAACACATTACTTGCACACATAACACCTTGATATCCATCTCCTTATACAGTTTTAACCTTAGCCAATACCTTAGGCAAATCCCTTAGTAATTTCATTGGTATTCTTTGATGGGATCAAATAACCATTATCGTACCAATTACTATGGGCCAATACCATGGAAAATATCCCTGGTATTCAAATTAACATGGTTCATATTTTGTACATGACTTTTCTTCAAAAGACCTACATATGTACGTGACCTTGCTTCTCAAGACCCGCGTATACTTTCTCAAACTTTATCTTTACCATCCATGTATCTCTAAACTAAGATTCCTTTATCCATATCACGTGTAACATCTATATCATTCTACATAAACATCATGTTATCACAATGTTGACATCTCTATCATGTAAGTTTCCATCAAAGACAACACATTATCCATAATATCAACAACCACTAGTCACAACATCATATCCTCTCATATATTATGTTTCACACCACATTGTCATAGTAGAAGCTACTCACCTCACATTGGGAAATCTGTGACTATTGCATCATCATCCTTTGATGGAGGAAGCTAGCCTAATCAAAACAGACACATGTTTTCACCCTTTCTAGAATTTCTATCTAGGTACCCGAGATGCGTTTGGGGCCAAAGACCCCACTAGTCATACGATCATCGCAGGTGTTGCTTGTGTCACCAAGTCTATGATATAAGCAATGTGGATACATCCCTCTTGGAATAGATCATCGACACAGTGCTTCCATGCCTAATCTAGCAGTACCACCCATTCGAGAGGGAACTTTGTCGATATCACCTCACCCCGAGGCACCAACCTTGTAAAAAAATATATATCTACCTTAGTGTTTAAAGTTATATCTCGGCCTCGAATAACAAAGAGCTATCAATCTAGCTACGACCTGTCAATATAGGAAGTGTTCCTGCGACCTCAAAAAAGGGTTTTGAATGAAATTTAGTAACCCCCATTTAGCTAGTTGAACCCTAGCCTGAGCATCATCAGATACTATTGTATGCAAGCAGTCTCGATCCCACTCATGCCACATCACCACCATCTTTCCCAAAAGAAAAAGAACAACAAAAAAATCAACCCTTTAGACAACCATTTGTCATGTATTAGCACCGCACATCTATTTTCAAAACAAGTGCGTGATCATACATCTATTATCCAAACAAGCATGCCCCACTATGCAACTTTACCCTGAACTGTCGCACACACGACTTTCATTCCCCTAGTTGCGAGGACCTTGATAGAGCTACCTCGCGACTATTTTCAACATAGTCACACAACAAGTGCAACTATTTCCTACATAGTCATGCGCTATGTGCGACTTTCATGTGTTAAGCCGCGAGGTCTTTGGCTCAAAAACCTTGCAACTATTTTCGTCATAGTCATGTGCATCGTGTAACTATATTTTCCTTCACTAAGTGATTTTGCACGACTATCACAAAGTTTCTCACATAGTTTCCCACGTTTTTTCCTAAAAATATCCATACATGCCATCTTGTACAACCTACCTACCCTAGGCTACTGAATCCACAAAGGTGGGGTCATGACCTCTTACTTGGTTCTCCTCGCACATTACCTAGGTTCTCTAGTTAACCGCTACAACTAAAACAACTTGTGGGATTTTCTTTGGAGTCCACGTCAACAAGTAGAAATGAGGTGGTAGTATGGACCCCACACCCTTATATATTTCTCTATTTGTCGTTTTTCTGTAGGCTCATTCAAGAGTTCACAGCATCCTCTTGCAAAACCATCCACGATGTTGGGATTAGGACATCTTCATCTACATCACCATATCCTCCATTTCATTTAGTTGACATCTTCATTTTTGGGCTCATTTTTCAAATCAGAGTAGTTGTCAGGCACACCTTACTATTCTTCTAACAACATGTTTCTAAATTCATCCTAATTTACGTATTGTCACATTAAAATGTTTTCACTTGGAGTACTGGCTTTTGAAGTTGCAGGATATCAACACCCATTCATAGCAACCCCTCCCCTGGTGGAAATTGAGAGTTAAGGTATAATACCACACTCAGAATGATAGGATTCCTCCAAAGATTTGCATATCCTACCATCATTTCTTTGAAATAAACCATAGGGTTCACCATCTCGACCATGTTTACCATCTCCCTCCACCTACACAAGGTAAATGTCCAAATCACTCAATAGAGCCTCACCCACATGGATTACCCCAGTTCATAGTTCCCTTCACACTATCAGTATCTATTTCCATCCCTCTAGTCCTGAGAGCTATTTCATATGCATGTCTAGAAGATCAACCTCATACTTCTCTTCTTTGCACATTGCTTACCAACCCCGCTCCCTGGTTGCCACTTTTGCTTATAGACAGCTGGAAGTGAATGCATGACTGCATGCTACACTTGGCGTACCATCCACCCATATTTCAATAGACCATATTCCTCATTCCATCCACCTCATTAAACCCACACTGGCACCAGCCAATGGGGCCCCCACTCGCAGTAGCACTCCCACCTGCAACACCAACAGGACATAATTTTCCTAGGGCACCCATCTTTGTGTTTTTACATCCCAAATCACTTTTAAATTCTTTTAGCAAGTGTACAAAATATTTTTTAAGGAACAAAAATGCTCACCCATATTTTTGTGTCAGTTACCTGGCAGTAGTATTGAGTTTCCCTTGGTTGGAGTTGGTTTTTTTCCCATCTCATATCCCTTTCCATGGCCATAATTTTCTCACACCTTACCATTATGGTTACAGCAATCATTTAATCCTCCCCAGATGCCCTACTATCTTCAGGAGCACTTACTTCTGCACTATTGCTTTGACTTTCTTCACTCACATCAATATTCCAACCTTGGGCTAGTGTTCTGTATCACTCGCATATCATGAATTATCTCCATCATGTCTATGGACCCTTCTCATCACAAATATCTATATTAATCTCACAAATATATTATGGAATCATCTTCTAGGAGGTTTGTGCTTCATTCTATCAACAACAACACTCATCCTCCATAATTGAAGTAGTACCTTGGTTACTCCAATCCTATAGGGATAATCTCTAGTGGCACAGTAGGAACCATCATTTTCTCGTTGATTTTATCAATCTCCCTGATATTCGACCTTAGAATATTTTTTCATGCTAGGGTAGTATCATACATCAAGTCATTGCATTTTATCTCATTCAAACGAAGACATGTGCATCTCATAACACCCCCCTTCAATAGTTCCATACATAACATGCATGGGGTCATCCGGATCAGCTTGTTTGTTAGAAACACTCCCAAGAGAGAAATCATTTATCTTCATCAACTATCATCATTTCAGCTACCTCAACATTGACTCAATATATTTTTTTCCTATATATTTGTATTATTTTAGTCCTAGTCATCATAATAAGCATGGGACATGCCCACCTGTATAGACACTTGTATCATCATTTATTTAGAGAAATGGTTGTCTATGAGTACTTAGTTAAGCACATCTCCCCAATCATCTTTGTAGTGATCTCTTCTCTCTAAAGAAACACATCAAAACCATCATCAAAACAACAAAATTTGATGTATTTTGGCTATACGCTTGTTCCTAACCTCATACATTAGGGGGGAATTGTTAATGTCAAAAGATTGTACACACATTTGTACAAGTTATATGACACCTAAATTTAGACATTAGCTCTGTACAAGTGAAGCTCTTTCAGTTGAAGACATTGTGAAACCCAAAAAATCAAAAGTTTTCCAGGGTTCAAGTTAAAAACTCAACCCATGTGGCCCTCCAAAGGTAGAAATTAACGACCGAGCAAATTTTTCTTCGATAGTCGTGCATGTCAACCAAAGTACGAGTTAACAATCAAGGACCACTTCACACAATCTGAGTTGGGATTCCCCGACATGTAACACCTAAGGACAACCAATTTTTAGTTGACTTGGATATATTCAGCCCCCCAAGGGATCCACTTGTCCTTATCTTGAGTCATTTTCTCATTAATGAGCTAAGGGAGGGAAAGAGAAATTCAATTTCTATATAAACAAGTCATTGGAAGATGAAGAAGAATGAAATGTTATGCTAGAAAAAATGAAATCAAGCAATCCTTCATTTAATTGACAAGAAGAATTTTGATCAATGTTATGTTGGAAAAATTACTCTCAAGAAATCTTGCATTTCATTAAGCAGAATAAGTTTGAGCATTGTTATGCTGGGAAAATTACCCCAAGGAAATCTTGCATTGCATTGTTGAGAGTGTTCTGCCATCATTAAGAGTTCTCTTATCTTCTTTGAGAGAGAGTGAGTTCTCATAGGATATTGAAGAAAGGAGTCCCTTTTTTAGAGATCTTGACCACCATTTCTCAATATTTTTCTCTTCATGTTTTTATATCTCATTTGTAGCTCTTCTACCAGCAATCAATAAAGGGCATTAAGTTCCTATGTATTTTTTCGATGTGTTTATGCCTCATTTAGGCATTTTTTGTGTTCTTTTTTTAGTTTTGTTTAATCTTTTCCATGTATTGTTCTTAAATCATTCATTCTTTGTTGGTTCTTATACAAGCATTAACATCATCCAGTCATTTGTATGCTCTTTGTAGGTGAAAACAAAATTACAAGGAAAGGTGCTTTGGGGCCCTTGCTAAACAAAACACCAAATACAAAATGGCACAACTTTACACTAAATAATTGTGTACACTGTGTGACTATCATTCCCCTAGTTGTGAGGACATCGCTCAAGGTACCTTGATACCGTTTTCAATACCATTGCACAATACACATGACTATTTACTACACAGACACACACTACGTGTAGTTGTCACTCATTAAGCCACGAGGTCTTTAGATTGAAAAACTTGCAGCATTTTTCCTCACAGCCACACACACCGCACGGTTGTATTTTCCTTCCCCGCGTGATTTTGTGCAACTATCACAAAGTCACCCACACAGATTTGCATGATTTTTCCTAAAAATATTCATACATACCATCCTATATTGTCTACCTACCCTCGGTTGTTGAATTCACAAAGGTGGGGTCATGACCTCTTACCTGGCTCTCCTCTCGTGCTACTAGGGTGTTCTAGCTGATCTCTACAACTAAAAAAACTCATGGGATCTACTCTAGAGTCCATGTCAACAAGTACAAATGAGGTGACAATATGTGCCCCATGCCTTGATATATTGCCCTCTCTATCATTCTTCTAGAGGCCCATTCAACAGCTCACGACCTCCTTTCACAAAACCATTAACGATGTTGGGATTAGGACATCCTCATCTACATAATCATCTTGTTCATTCCATTCAACCAACATTTTCATTTTTGGGCTCATTTTTCGAATTAAAGTAGCTGTCAGGTGTGCTTTACTATGATTTTCAATACATATTTCTCATTTCATCCCAGTTTACATATCGTTAGATTAAGATGTTTTCACTTGGGGTATTGGCTTTTGAAGTTCCAAGTTTTTCCATAGTTTCATGATAAGCTCATTCCCCCATTTCCACTCAATAGCTAAAGTATCATTCATCACTCAACATGATAGACTTCCTCTAAAGCTTTGCAGATCCTAACATCATTTCTCTAAAAGAAACCATAGGGTCCACCATCTCAACCACATTTACCATCACCTTCCACTCACACATGGTAAACATCCATGATGGTCAATAGCACCTCACCCACATGGATTACCGTAGTTCATAGTACCCTTCACACTATTGGTATCCATGACCATTCTCTCAGACCTAGGAGTCGTATGCACCCGCATGTCTAAGAAGACCAACCTCATAATTCTCTTAATTGTGTATTACTTATCACCCTCACTCTGAGACCGCCCTCATGTTTACTTATTCGATCAAATCGAATGCACCTTTTCATTCTACACTTGGCCTACCATTTCTCCACATTGTAATAGACCATCTATGTCATTCAACTCACATTATTAACCCCACACTGAGACCACCCAATGGGGTCCACACCCACATCAGCAAACCCACCTGTAACATCACACAAGCCAACATATTCTCAAGGAACCCATATCCATGTTTCTACATCCTGAATCATTTTAAAATTATTTTGGAAAGTGTGCAAAATAATTTTTAAGGAACATAATGCTCACCCATGATTTTGTGTTAGTTACCTGGAAGCAATCCTAACTCGCCTTTGGTTAGAGCTAACTTTTTCCCCATCTCATATCCCTTTCCATGATCATCATTTTATAACACCATACCATGACAATCAAAACAATCATTTAACCCCCCCAGGATGCCCTACTAGCTCCAGGAGCACACACTTCAGCACAATTGTTTTGATTTTCATCTCTTACATCAATAGTCCAACCTCATGCATGTTTTTTCTATCCCTCACATACTGGCAATTCTCGCCATCATTTCTATGGACCCTTCTCATCACAAATATCTATACCAATCTCACAAATATTTCCCAGAATCATCTTCCAGGAAGTTGGCTCTAAATTATGTCGACACCAATAGTCATCTTCCATAATTGAATCAGTACCTTGGACTCCCGCACTATAGGGATAATCTTGGGTGGTAGAGTGGGAACCATCATTTTCTCACTAATCTCATTGATCTCCCTGATATTATACCTCATCATAAGTTTTCATGTCAGGGTACTATCCTACATCAGGTTGTTGCATTTTGTCTCATTCAATCGAAGACCCATGGATCTCAGCACACACCCCTTTAGTGGTGCCATACATCAAATGTACAAGGGGCATCCAAAGCATCTTTTTTTTTTCAGATACACCCCTGAGGGTGAAAGTAGTTATCTTCATTAGCTATTAACATGTCAACTACCTCATCATTAACTTGACATGAGTTTTTCCTATATATTCGTATTATGTTGGTCCTATTCATCATAATGAGCATGGGACATTCCCACCTCGTATAGACTATTTTGTATCATCATTTCTTCAGAGAAATGGTTATCTATGAATTCTCAGTTAAGGATATCTCTAAAATCATATCCAATATTATCTCAGCTCTCTCAAAAAAGCACGTGAGACCCATCCTCACAACAAAAAAACATGATGTATTTCAACTATACACTTGCTCCTAATCTCATACATCTAGGGGAAATTGTTAACACAGAAAAATCATACACACATTTATACAGGTCATATGACACCCAAAGTCTGACAACAACATGTACAAGTGAATATCTTCCAGCTAAAGACATCATAAAAACCAAAAAATCCAAAGTTTTTCCAAATTTCAACTTAAAAAAACAACCCACGTGAGCCCTTGAAAGACATAAATTAATGGCGACACGACTGTTTTTTTGAAAGTCAGACTGGTCAACCAAAGTCTGAGTTAGCACTAAGGGACCACTTAATGGAATTTGATTTGGGATTCCCTGGAATGTAGCACCCAAGGACAGCCAATTTCAAGTCAACTTGGAGATATTCATACCCCTAAGGGATCCTCTTGTCCTTCTCTTGAGTCATTTTCTCATTAATGAGCTAAGGAAGGGAAAGACGAGTTTAAATTCTATATAAACAAGCCATTGGAAGACCAAGAAGAATGAAATGTTATGATGGAAATATTTCTCTCAATAAAGCCTACATTTCATTGAGAAGAAGAAGTTTAAGGAATGTTATGTTGGCAAAATTTCTCTCAAGAAATATTACATTTCATTGAGGAGAATAAGTTTGATGATTGTTACGGTGGAAAAATTGTCCCAAGGCAATCTTGTATTGCATTGTTGAGAGTGTTCCATCATCATTGAGAGTTACCTTAAGTTCTTTGAGAGAGAGTGAGTTTGGAGAGGATATGAAGAAATGAGTCCCTTGCTAAGAATTCTTGAGCACCATTGCTCAAGATCTTTCTCTTAAGTGTTTTGATATCTCATTTGTAGCTCTTCTACCAGCAATCAATAAAGGGAATTTTGTTCCTATGTATTTTGTTAATATGTTTATGCTTAATTTTGTAGGTTTTAACCCTGTCCATAAATTACCAGCATACGAATTCTAAAAAACAGAAAATAAAAAATGGCAAGATCATAAAACATAAAACAAATATACACAGAGATTTTCCCGTGGATCCCAAAACCAAGACTACTAGATTGATTTTTAATTATGTTCCTTTCAATGTTACAATACATATATATACATGTCGAAGCATCCATTAACCCTAGATTAGAACATAACCATAGCTCCCTTGACCGGATCTACAAAATACCATGGACAGAAAACCATCATGCCCAAAATTATGTGTGAAATCCATGCACAAAACCATAGGTATGTCCACTCACCTAATATAGGGTCCAAAAAAATTTCTTGAGGCACTGTCCTGAACCCCATGTAGGGGCGCTACCGCCCCCCCGCTTACCCCCCACTCGTGGGGTAGTCGTGGAAAGAATATAACACAACCCAAAATTCTCCCACTTGTTGTTTTCTTTCCACAAGAGAGATTAGTCATTGATTGAGCCCTGAAATGCCCATTGTTTCTCTACACCAAGAGAACTCCTCAGTGCTCACAAATCTTGCCAATGCATCTGCATTATTCTTCAAAGTGTCCACCTTTACTAGCAACACCTTTTTTTCCTCAACCATATCCCTCACAAAGTGATACTAAACATCAATGTTCTTTATCTTTGAATGATAAGCAGGGTTCTTTGCCAAGAAAATTGCACTTTGGTTGTCACAGTCTATCCTTATAGCTTGTTGTACTAACCCCATACTTGAACACAATCTTTGCAACCAAACTACTTCCTTGCTTGCATAAGTGGCTGCCATCTATTATGCCTCTATAGTTGAAAGTGCCACTACAGACCGTCTCTTACTCATCCAACATACTGCACCTCCAAATAGGTTAAACACATACCCACTTGTAGATTGTTAAACACATACCCAATTGTAGATCTTCTCAGATCCAAATCTCCAGCCCAGTCTACATCAAGAAAGCCATGGATATCTAAAACTCTGTTCAATCCTGGTCTTCCTTGGTAGAACAAATCATAATCACTAGTGCCACACAAATACATGAAAACCCGCTTCATTATTGTCCAGTGCTCCTTCCCTGGTTTTGACATAAACCTGCTCAATACTCCCACTGCATGTGCAATGTCTAGTCTAGTACATACCATTGCATACATCAGGCTACCAACTGCACTTGCATATGGAACATAGGACATGTCCTCTTCCTCTTCTTGTTTCTTGAGACACTATTCAGCAAATAAATTTACACCTACAGGAATAGGAACCTTCATCGGTTTACTATCTTGCATATTAAACCTCTACAATGTTGTGTTGACATACTTCCTCTGGTTTAACCAGAGCTTCCTCTTTGCCCGGTCTTGTTTAATTTCCATGCCCAAAATATAGTTTGCAACACCAAGATTTTTCATGTAAAATTTGGAGGACAATTGGGTCTTTAAATCCTAGATAATTTCTTTGTCATTTCCAGCCAGCAACATATCATCCACATACAAGACTAGATAAATAACTTGGTCACCAATTAATTTAAAATACACATAGTGATATGATTTTCTTATGGTGAAGCCAAGTACCCATATAAATGTATCAAATTTTTGATACCACATCCTTGGTGATTGTTTTAACCCATACAAAGACTTTTTTAACTTTCATACCAGTTCTTTCTTACCCTTTACTGCAAAGCCTTCAGGTTGCTTCATGTAGATCTCTTCTTCTAGATCCCCATGAAGAAATGGTGTCTTCACATCCATCTACTCTACATAAATATCAAAAGTAGAAGCAACAGATAAAAGTAATCTAATAGAAGCTATCTTGGCAACAGGAGAAAAAATATCACCAAAATCAATTCTCGACACCTAGGAATAACCTTTTGTTACCAGTAGAGCTTTGTATTTCTCCACCTTTCCTTCTGCATTCATATTCTTCCTGAACACCCACTTGTTGTTAATGGGTTTCTTTCCAGCCAACAACTCCACCAGATCCCAAGCCTCAGTTTTGTGCAAAGATACCATTTCTTCAACCATGGCCTCTTTCCAGAGTTTTTCATCCTTTGAATCTATTGTTTCCCTCATAGTTCTAGGATCATCATTAGTAATAGGTAAAGCAAAATTTGAACATAAAGAAGATGGAATATACCTTTCTGGATGCCTTATTTCTTGAACTGATCTTCTCATAGCTGGATTTTGTGGCTCTTCATCTTCTGATTCCTCTTTTGTTGTAGAGTCTGATTCTTCCTCCTTTAGCTCAAACTCTATCTTCTTAGGTTCCTTTGGTAGGACTTCACCTTTAATAACATCTTTCACCTCTCTAAATATCACATCTTGTTTGTACACAACCTTCCTTATTTTTGGGTCCCAAAGCTTATAACCTTTTAAACCATCCTTATACCCAATAAAGATGCACTTTTTAGATTTACTATCCAACTTTGTCCTTTTCTCCTTTGGAACTTGTACATATGCATCACATCCAAATACCCTCAAATGTGAAAGAGAAGTTTTCTTACTAGTCCATACCTCTTGTGGAGTCTTATCCTCCAATGATGATGAAGGTGATATGTTGACCAGGTAACATGCACTCTCCACTGCCTCTGCCCAGAATTCTTATCCTAACCCAACACCATTGAGCATGCTTCTTTCCCTTTCCATCAACATCTTGTTCATTCTTTTTGCAACTCCATTTTTCTTAGGTGTGTATGGAGTAATATTCTTTCGTGCTATACCACATTTTTTACAGAACTATTTGAATTCCTTCTTGCAAAACTCTCCACCATTATCTATCCTCAGCACCTTCATCTTCTTCTCTATCTAGTTTTCAACCAAAGCCTTAAATTCTTTAAACCTGTCAAATACTTTAGATTTCTTTCTGAGGAAATATATCAATGTATTCTTTGAGAAGTCATCTATAAATGATACATAGTACATAAACTTTCCCAGTGATGGAACCGACACAGGTCCAAACACATCATTGTGGACAAGCTCTAATATATGTTTCACCCTCTTGCCACTAGAGGGGAAACTCACCCGATTATGCTTCCCATATACACAATTGTCACATAAATCAAAATCCATAGAGTTATTAGACATACCTTCTACCATACCATTACCATGAAGTATTTGAATGACCTTGTCTCCAATATGTCCAAGCCTTTAATGACATACCATGGTCTTTTCTCCAGAGACCACTCGATTTTTTGCTCCACTTTCAGGAACCACAGAAATGTTGCACCCATCAATAACAGTGCTACCTTGAAGCTTGTATAGAGTTCCAATCTAAACTCCCCACATTAATACCAGTGCTCCTTGAAACATCTTACGGTTATCTTTCTCGAACATTGTTTTTACACCTGCATCATCCATCTTGCTTACAGAAATTAGATTTTTGGCCAATACAGGAATATGTAGAACACCTGAAAGTGTTGTAATCCTTCCACCTTGCAACTTTAGCTTGAATTTTCCATGACCAACGATTCTATCCTTCCTGTCATCCCTTAAGAAGACATCACCACCATCATATTTCTCATACTCGCAAAAGCACCCTCTATGGGTAGTGAAGTGAAAGGATGCACCTGATCGAATCAACCATGCCTCATGATCTACATGTGTACTTGAAGGAGAAGCCAAGTACACATCTCCACCTTCATCTGAGGTGGTTTTTGCCTTTGCATAAGGAGCATCATCAGATCCCTTTCCTTTCTCAAGAGCTTTAGATTTACAATCCCTTTTGAAGTGCCCTTCCTTTCCGCATTTCCAGCACACCTTTATATGTTTTCCTAGAGATTTAGATCTCCCTATAGATTTAGATCTCCCACTTGAGGACTTATTTTTGTTTCTGTTTAAGGAACATCCTCGTAAAAACAAAGAATAACCATTCTGGCCCTCCATATTTTTCCTTCTCATCTCCTTCGACAACAAGGATGAGACTATTTCATCAAACTACAAGGAATTTGCATTGCTACCTATTGCAACAACCAGACTATACCGTGAATCTGGTAGAGAACACAACAAACTGATGCACTTATCTTCATCTGAAATGTTAATATCAATAGATAATAACTGGCTTACCACAGTATTAAATGCGTTCAGATGCTCTGTCATCGAGTCTCCATCTTTCATCCTTAGGTTATGCATATTTTTCCATAGGAAGAATTTACTCCCCAGAGACTTAGATTGGTACAAAGTCCCTAACTTGTCCCACAAAGACTTCACTAAAGCTTCCCCTGATAGATTTAGCAATACTGAATCTAAGACACATAATGGTATTTTTCTCTTTGCCTTCTTATCCAAATCTGCCTAGTCTTCAGTTGACATTGTTGTTGGTTTAGTACCCAGATCTACCACAATCCACTGATCTTTATCCACCAGCACATCCTCCATATTGAGTTTCCACAACTCAAAACACTGACCGTTAAATTTCTCGATCTCTGTCTTTCTGATTCTCGCCATCTTCTTTCTCCACAAGAATCGATCCCATAGATCTCCCAATGAAAAATGTCTACCACAAGCCCAAGAAAAAAACCCCTCAGCAGTAAAGGCATCCCCTTGAAGCTAAAACACCTCTGATACCAAATGTAGGTTTTAACCCCATGCATAAATTACCTGCATACGAATTCTAAAAAACAAGAAATAAATAATGGCGAGAGCATAAAACATAAAATAGATATACACAGTTATTTCCCTTGGTTGCAAAACTAGGACTACCAGATTGATTTTTCATTATGTTCCTTTCAATGTTATAATACATATATATACATGCTAAAGCATCCATAAACCCCAATCCATTAACCCTGGATTAGAACATAATCATAGTTCCCTTGACCGTATCTACAAAATACCATGGACAGAAAACCATCATGCCCAAAAATATGTGCGAAATCCATGCACAAAACCATAGGTAGGTCTGCCCACCTAATATAGGGTCCAAAGAAAAATTCCCGAGGAGCTGCCTCGAACCCTGTGTAGGGGGACTACCGCCCCCATGTGTGGGGTAGTCGTGGAAAGAATATAACACAACCCAACACATTTAAATAATTTTTTATATTCCTTGTTTTAGTTTCTTTTAATCTTGTTCATGCATTGTTCTAACCTCACTCATGCTTTGTTGGTTCTTATACAAGCACTAATGTCATCCAATCATTTGTATGCTCTTTATAGGTGACAATCAAACTACAAGGAAAGGTATTTTGGACCCTTGCTCAACAAAACACCAAATATAGCCCCGATGAGCTGAGTATGTCAATATTGTTGATTATACAAGTATGATAATGATGTTCAAAGATATTTGTACCTTAAATGAGTCAAGTGGGAAGCTCGAATATTGTGGTGGAGAAAGAGAGCGGTCAATGAGATTTCAGAGTGGGTAGAATTGCTAGTGAATATCATATCTCACACATGTGACTTATAAGTGAATTGCAATTTTTGATTCTTTATTAATCTTTATAATGTCAATTTTTATTGTAATCATTAAGGTAGGCACTTAGAAATAACGCTTACAATAATATATTGGTGGATTAGGTTTGTTGGTTGTTGGAGTTTGTTGAGAGATTTTCTCAACAATAATCTCCTAGTTTGGAATCCACTAGATCTCATAATCACTATATATGTGGGATGTATTTTTATTTTGAAATAAAAGAGGCAAATTTGTTTATGTGTAATCTGTGCACTATGTCTGATCCTCAAATCTCTATTTCAATTAAATTTACATATTTACGGAAAGGTCAATTTATAGTACTAGCTAACCTAGATGATATTGGTTGAAGTTAGAGAATTGGACGCTTTTCTTTTTATAAAACCAAAATAAGATTTCAAATTATTCTCTCCTCCACAATACACACTTTCTAGTGTAAATGAAAATAATATTTGGATGCAAAAGACAATTATTGAATATTACAATCATATCTAATATATGTATTTAATTAGACAGTAGTTGCATAGTTCAATATCCATAAAAATTTCATATATCATTTGTGAATTTAGATGGTCTATGGGAAAATTTCATACTTACTTCAGTTCCATTTATTTTATTTTTTCCCCAAGGAAAAATCTTAACTTTCATTATGTGAAATATTGAAGATTGCATATTGTAGATGCTCTATGAGAGCATATGCCAAAACTAGTGGCCTTGCCACATACTGAAAAAGTTGGTGATCATATGTACAATGTTGTATTATATATATATATATATATTATATATATAATATATATATATATATATATATATATATATAGAAGATCATTACGAAAAGATACATATGATCACCCAAAAAGATCCAAAATCATAACTGCAAAAGTTAGGGCATTCCTGCCCATAAATGTTGTTTCTCTGTAAATGGCCTATGAAAGAACTGATAAAAGGCATGCCCATTGTACTCCTGGATCCTCCAATAACCATGAGGTTGTTGCGCAACTTCCTTAGAAAGGATGTCATAAAGTCGTTTCCATTCCCTATAAATATGTCGAACTGAGACATAGTCAAAATGAGATTTTAATTCTAGTACTTCATCTAATAAATTCCTGAGTGTGTGCACATGGCATTTAGCTTGCATATTGAACCATTTAATGAAAATATTTAAGTCACCAAATATTTCGATGCGACGAATGTCTTTCTCAAGTGCATAAATCAAAAGATGTCGAAGGTTGTTAAGTTCAGAAAAAATATTTGTTTCTCTCCCTAAACAAATCTGCATTTTATAAAGCTAGAGTGCTCCAAGAAAATTCTAAGTGTCCAAGAGTGTGAGAGAGAAAGAGAAGAAAAAATAGATGAAATGAAAGCAATAACTTCTGGTGCGGCTCTCATGGCGATTGCTAGGGTTTGACTCTTAGTGCAAGGCTCGTTTCTTGCTGTGGCTCTCTCTACAGTCGTTGACTGTAGCTTATGCTGGCATCCGTGAGTTTTTCACGGCTAAGTCTCTCAAGAAGCCGGGCTTCTTGCGGGTCTGGAGGCGGTTTTCTCTCGCCTTGCAGCCCTGACTCATCGGGGTCAGTGGTTGACCAGTAGCATGGAGGCGGAGGGGTCCAGTGGGGCCCCTACCTTCAAGCAGATAGTCCTACAGAAACAGAATAATGAAAGAAAAGAAGGGGTCAGAATTACAGGGCTGGATAACAGCAATCAACCTGGCAGTGGAGACAGGGTTCAATCCCAAGGGAACACTGACAAGACTAAAGAAACAACGAAGGGCACAGGCCCAGAAACTGATAACCTTATAGGAGCTAAAGACAAAACTCCTGTAATAAACAATTCCTCATAAAACACGAAACGACAAGGGCAGGATGAAAGAAAGCAAACAGGAAACAGAAAAGGCAGGCCGGATAAGGAGGGGGAACCTAGTTCAAACCCCAACATTATATCTCCAAGTAATGGGGCCTGCAAACCAAAAAAGACCAAAAGCTTACGGGTAGTCATCACGGACCCAGAAATCCAAGCTTACAAGGAGCACATGGCGGAACGCGCCATCATCTGCAAGTTCATGGGCATCTGGCCATTGGAAAAAGCTTTATGTCAATGGATAAAACTGCACTGGAAACCTCGAGGAGATGTTCAACTTCACCTAGGAGCCAAAGGCTTCTTCACTGTGGTCTTCTCCAACCTAGAAGACAAGGATCGCATTTTTGAAGGTGGCCTGTATTTTATGGCTTCAGCAGGATTGTACATGAGACCCTGGAAGCCGAATTTCGCCCCGGAGAAGGAATCCTTCACCCAAGTCCCAGTCTGGATACGTCTATTTTCTCTTCCAATAGACTATTGGGGTCCGACGGCTCTGAAACAAATTGGTGACAAACTAGGCACCTTCATCAAAGCCTCTGAAGCAACTCTCCAGAAAAGATATACTTCTTATGCCAGGATTTGCGTCGAAATGGATGTCTCCGAAGCTCTTCATGAAGGACTCTGGTTGGAATACAGGGATGAGGAATACTTCCAGGATATTGACTACGAGCAGATTCCCTTTCGCTGTCGAAAATGCCATGAACATGGGCATCTGTTACGGGATTGCCCAAAGCTAAAGAAGGAGCAAGAAACCGTTTCAGTTCAAGCCCACAAAGATACGGAAGTCTTCCTCAAACCCAAATCCAAACACAGAGCAAATAAACGAAAGAATATCAGAGGAAACGGGTTAAGAAATATCCATAAAAGCCCGTTCGTGCTTCTAGACCCGGAAACTAATTCAGAAGAAAAGCACAAAGCTCCAACTTCAGGAGCAGAGTATGAAGGAAAAGACACCCCCACAGAGAAGAACTTGCAGGCTGAGAACTTTACTGATGAGGTTCAAATGCAGGAAAGAATAGAGGATACGGGGGAAGATACGGACATGTTGACCAGTGATGTTGGCAGCGAAGATCAAGAATGGGAGAATGCACTAGCAAGAGAAGGTCTAAACCTACCAGCAATGGCCGAAAACTGGAAAGCCAACGGGATAGAAAACGCGTCGAAGGAAGAGCTCAGAATAGTTAATGACCTCTTCATAGCAAGGCAAAAAGCTTTAATGGATAGGCAGAAAAGGAAGCTAGGTGTGGTGAAAGGTAACAGTTCTCACTCGAAAAGCCCCCTATGGAAAACATCCAGCTCCAAACAAAAGAAAAGAAGAGGTCAAAAAACAAGTGGGGAAGCACTACAAGAGCTAGGCATGATCATGTTAAATTCAGGGAAAATGAAGGCACTCACAGCCTTCGATTTCTTCCATTGAAAATCGGTTTTGATATGAAGATAATCTCGTGGAATGCCAGAGGGCTCAACAGCCAGGAAAAACACAAGATTTTAAAGTGGAAGATTCAATGTCATAGACCAGAAATCATGTTTTTACAAGAAACAAAATGCAGCAACTCCAACATCTCCAATCTATGCAGAAAACTGGGAGGCTACATGGAAATCCTAGAGATTGAAAGTCAAGGCAGAGAAGGAGGCCTTGCCACTATATGGGATGCTAGGAATATCTAGCTGCTTTCGGCTGAAGCCGAAAAGCACTTCATGGCGACCGTATTTCAACCCATAGGTAACTCTAACTCCTTCCTCTGTATCAATGTTTATAGTCCTCAGAAATTAGAAGATAAGCTATCCTTTTTAGAAACCCTACATAAAATTATCAGAAGATATCCAAGTTCAAAGTGCATTTTGGGGGGTGATTTCAATATGATTACAACCCTGTTGGGAAAAAAAGGAGGTCTAAGAAAACTAAGCAGAGATGCGGAAGCCTTTGCCACCTTCATTGAGACGGCCAAACTAGTGGATGTTTTCCCCAAATCTGGCTCCTTCACTTGGAACAATCGAAGGGGAGGTGATAAGCTCATAGCCTCCCGCCTGGATAGATTCTTAATCTCAGAAAGCATCATAATGGACAGCACCACAGTTGAATCAGACATCCTTCCCAGCAGGGGATCGGATCATTGGCCAATCTCACTCATTGTGGAAGTTTCCAGTACCCCCAGGAATAGACCTTTCTGGTTTGAAAAGTTCTGGCTGGACCACCCCAACTTCCAGGAGATGGTAAAGAAATGGTGGTCGGAACCTTTGGAGTATAGTGGATCCAAAATGTTCAATCTCCAAAAGAAGCTCAAAATGACTAAACAACAAATAAAAGAATGGAACAAGACTGTCTTCGGTAATATCTTCCAGGAGAAGATAATTCTCGAGAATAAGTTGGAGCAGATCCACAAAGAAGGAACAGCAGGAAACCTTAGTGCGGAAGCTTTGGAGAAGGAAAAAATTCTCTCGCAGCAATGGCACAATCGCTGCGCACAAGAAGAAACCTTATGGAAACAGAAATCAAGAATTTAGTGGCTAAAAGAAGGGGAGATGAACACCAAATTCTTCCACAGATCGGCGCTAGACCGTAGAAGCAATAATAGAATTCTAGAACTGAAAAATGAGACAGGGGAAATCCTAAAAAATCACAATGAAATATCTGCACTTCTCTCAGATCACTTCAAATCGATTGCTCAGGAACCTCACAAAAACAGGGAGAAAGCTATCAAGGATCTGACGAAAGCCATCTCGAAAATCATAACCGCTGACCAAAACTGGGCCCTATGCAGGGAGATCTCCATGGAGGAAACAGAGGAAGCTATCAGAAGCATGCCCAATGATAAAGCTCTTGGGCTAGATGGGTTCACCATCAATTTCTATAAAGCTTGCTAGAGTACTGTTAAATAGGATGTATGGGAGGCAGTGGAAGATTCCAGACGATCAGGAACTATTCTCAAATCCCTCAATTCTACTTTTCTTGCTCTCATACCTAAAGTTGAAGAAGCCAAAACCCCTGAAAAATTCAGACCTATTGCCTTATGTAATGTCATATACAAGATTATATCAAAAGTAATAGCTAGCAGATTGAAAACGATTCTCCCAGGTATCATCTCTGAAGAGCGATCGGGATATGTGGAGGGCAGACAAATTTTTGACAACATCCTTTTAGCTCAGGAGATGATTCATTCCTTGCATTCAAGAAAAGTAGCAGGTATGCTTATGCAACTTGACCTGTCAAATGCCTACGACAAAGTCAGCTGGAGGTACCTCGAGGCAGTTCTAAAATATTTTTGCTTTTGCAGCACCTGGATTAAGTGGATCATGGCTCTAATCAGATCTCCAAGGTATTCTGTCCTTGTCAACGGAGCTCCCTCTGATCCCTTCGCTCCCTCCAGAGGAATCAGGCAAGGGGATCCCTTATCACCTTTTCTCTTCATTATCCTTATGGAAGGCCTCAGTCAAACCATAGCTAAGAAGAAAGCGGAAGGTAAAATACAAGGTCTTAAGCCTATAAGATCTCTCCGGGCCACTACGCACCAACAGTTTGTAAACGACACTATGTTACATGGAACTCCCATAGTGAAGGAGGTGGTTGCTTATAGGGAAATCCTTGACCTTTTCAGCCAAGCCTCAGTTATGGAAATTAATTTCTCTAAATCAACTATCTTCTTTTTCAATACCCACCCAGCTGTCCAATCTCACCTAGCCCGGATTTTAGGTTTCAGGATTAGTTCCCTACCTTCGAAATATTTAGGGGCTCCTCTGACTCTCAAACCCTGGAAGAAAGAGCATTGGGAGATAATCCTCACCAACCTAAAAAAGAAATGTTCTCACTAGACTTTCAGAGCTCTAAATCTAACCAGCCATTTAGTCTTAACCAAAGCCGTCCTTCAAGCCATTCCACATTATCTCCTCTCATTGCTCCCTGCTCCCAAAGGGATTCTGCAACAAATCAGAAGTATCCAGCGATCTTTCCTTTGGAGCGGAAATGGTGAGAAGAAAAAGTGGGCTCTTGTTTCATGGAACAAGTTGTGCATGTCAAAATCTAGGGGAGGGCTGAATCTCGTTGATCCAGAGGTTATCAACCGCACTTGTGGAGCCAAATTATGGTGGAGATGGATTGAAAACCCTACCCTACCTTGGGCCAAGCACTGGAAGGAAAAATATGTCCCGGATTGTGACACTCAGGATCTCATTAGACTGCAGGAAACCCCGGACGGCTCACCTATATGGAATCATGCCAAGCGGAATAAAAATCTCGTCCAGGATAATAGCTTTTGGGAAATTCGTAATGGCAGGCTGGCATTATTCTAGGAGGATTCCTGGCAACAATTACCCAAACTCGACTCTCCTGAATTGCTAAATATAAAGCAAGCATATCAGGCTCAAGGCAAATACACTGTTAACCAATACTGGCATCAGCACAACACTGACGACAATTGGAGGGATTGGATTAACTTCAACAGTGAGAATACAGAGGACAATAATCACACAGCTCAAATTTTCAATGAAGGCATCCTAAAAAGAAAGATCAGAAAAATGGAAGAGGATGACAAACTCGAATGGGGTCTCAAGGGAAATGGAAATTTCTCACTGAAAGAAGCCAGAAATATTTTAGAAAAGAATGAATAGGGAGAGATCCTGCCCTGGAGTAGTAAAGTTTGGGATAATCTTCTATGGCCCAAGATCAGAACTTTCCTTTGGCTCTTAATGAGAAATAAGACCCTCACCTGGGACAATCTTCGCAAGAAAGGCTTTGTGGGACCTTCTCGATGCCCCATGTGCCTTGAAGAACCAGAATCTTTGAACCATCTTTTCAACACCTGCAAATGGGAAACACAATTATGGTGCTGGATGGAAGGGATCCTCTGCAGCTCGGACCGGCAATTAGACTCAATTCACAGTACTATTCTGAATTGGAGAACGGATTTTTTAGGCACACAAAGAGTCAACAGCATCTGGAAATCGGCTCCAGGATTTCTACTTTGGTCTACATGGAAGGAGCGCAACCGAAGGATTTTCCAAGACGAGTACAGGAACATCAATTTCTCAAAAGACAGCATCATAACCAACATTTAGCAATTAATTCAAACTAAATGCAGAACGAACAGCAATGAAAAACCTACAGCTCTGGACTTACGAATTTTAAAAAGCTTCCGTCTGGAGGGAAGTGGTTATCATTCTATTCCGCAACACAGTACCCCTCAACCCTCCTTACGCGAGTCTTGGCAATGCCCACCGACTAGAGGGCTCAAATTGAATTTTGATGGGGCTTCGCGCGGCAACCCTGGTTTGCCTGGAATTGGAGGAGTTATACGTAATCAGAAGGGAGACATTCTGCACATCTACTACAGAGCGCTTGGAGAAAGCACCAACAATGAAATGGAGTTTGCGGCCCTGGAACACGGCCTCAGAATCGCAAAATCCCGAAATCTCCACAATCTAATTGTGGAAGGGGACTCTTCTCTGGTCATTGGCACTGTGAAAAAATTACAAAGAGGAATCAAAGCTAACAAAGCCATCAAACAATGGAGATTAGCCAAAGTCACAGAGAGCATTGCTGAACTCTTAGGCGGCATGTAGGGTCTTGTTTTCCAGGCAATCCGACGTCGAGCAAACAAGGTGGCGAACTACCTGGCGAACTGTGGAGTAGACAGTCAGGGAAACGGATGGGACAGCTATTGGGAGGAGGTGAACTGTCCAAATCTGAAAGCCCGATGTACACAGCTAGCAAAACACGACGTGAACACCAATGACCGAGCCTAACCGGTATCGGTCCTTTTCACCGGCTCCGTCAAACAAAAAACGAGAGCAATAAACAGGCACCCCATCAAAACTATGGGAGGATTGGACAGAAGAAGCGGTGGCATTCAGTACGGGGCAGATCCAAGTATGGGAACCATCAACAAAGATCATGCCACAAGGTTATCCGTAAGAACCATTTGAGAAGAAAGGACAAGCACTCCGAGATCAAGAGAAAGGCACTCAGGAATTCTCCTGCGCCTGCAAGAAAAGATTACATGAATCGTGTGAACACCTTCAATATGAATTGCATTAGTACCACGTCTCTCGCCCCTATTGAAAGCCATTCTCGGGAGCATACCAAAGCTCCAATCTATTTAACAGGGAGATCATTCGAGGATTTCACCACCTCTACCCTTAGCTCGGCCAGCATCAGTAGCAAGCAACTTCAAGAAAAGCAGTGCAGTAACAGGTCTCATAATTTCAGTATGGAGGCATCCAGTTGTAGATGTGCGGGGGCTACCCAGGATCTGCGCAATGCGCAGAACATGTATGTTACTAGAGCCTCTAGAAGAAGCAAATGGAAAATCGCTGAGTTAGAGGCTAAAGTCAAGCAGGAAGAAGAAACCAAGCAAGAGGGAACGGTTGCAGTTGAGGTCGATTGGATCTGTGACCTGGGCACCCCAGCGAAACGAACAACCCAGTTCATGTGAACCAAGGCGGAAAGTTGGAGGATGAAAACTCTTCTGGCGAAAGCCCTGGACATGAAGGAGGCTGACAAGCAGAACACTGAGAAGGAGCAACCTACCCCGGGCGGTCATCCTGGTAATACTTCCGCTAGCCAGGAGTATATGGATCGCAGAATCTCGGCCATCCAGGAAGGGGTGGAGATTGTTAACAAGAAGCTCACCCTACTCATCAGGTTGCTCAGGCAAACTATCAGCCCGGACCCTGTGGTACAGGATCAGAAGATGAAGGAAGCCCAGAACTTCCAATCCATGCAAGATCTTCAAGACAAAATGGATAGGCATTTCCTCGATGTGGGTCTGGACATCACCAGCAGGCTGGGTGGCTTCCCGCATTCAGATGGCTTCCCTTAGACCTCGGGCTCGCTTGGCTCAGTTTTGGCATCTTCGGCTCTCCTCTGGTTGGTTCCATGTCCTCTTATGTCTTATGTCGTTTTCCGATCTATGGTAGTTATCATGTCCATAATCGTCCTCGGATCTATATGCCGATTTTGGGCTTTTTGTCTCGGCCTAGTATGGGCTTTAGTTTATACTGCCTTTTTGTCAGATATCAATGATAAACCTGTGGTCTTGACTCTACTGCCCTGCGTGGTGAGCTTTCCAGTTTTCTATCATACTTGCCTATGTGCTTTTTGTTTCATGGCAGTTCGCCTCCTACGCCTATGCTCTGCAAGGCTGTAAAATGTTTCTTCGGTTACTGTCTGCCTTTGCAGACTTGATGTAAATATTTTATCCTTTTTTAATATAACTCTCTGACTTACAAAAAAAAACAAATCTGCATTTTATAATAGTGATCATCATGTAAATATAAGGAAGAACCTCCCCCACAACCATTATTCTAAGTTGAGACATCGAAATAGGACCAAGGTATAGATTTATCTATGTTCTCGACCATAATAAACCTGTGTTGATGTAGAGGATCATCATTCATAAACGAATTATAAAGGGTTGTGATGTGAGGAACAAATGTCATCCGATTGGGAGTGGTGCCTTGAAAGATATATTTATTCCTGCCAACCCAAATGCTCCAACATACCAATAAAGGGAGATTTCAAAATTTGGATGAGTTAGCATGAATCCACCAGTCTTCCCAAGCATCCTGGAACGATGCTCCCGACCATCTCAAATGGATATTCAATGTTTGATATACCTGAAGCCACAGATCTGTTGTAGTGGGGAAATTTAGAAATAGATGGTCAATGGATTCCATGTCATTCTTACAAAGGATGTACCAAATAGGAACCTGAAAGGCTTGTTTCTAAAAATTGTCTCTTGTAGGTGCCTTATTACGAAGTAAACAACACACAAGCAGCTTTGACTTTGGTGTGGATTTTAATTTCCAGAGTAAGCTCCACCACCAAACACAATTCTAGGGCTCATGATTGGAAAAAATGTAAGGATAACCATCCTTGGGGGAGTAGGTGCAAGATTTGGAGATGACCCAAGTGAGTTCATCATCTCGATCTTGAATTCTAATGTGTGCTTCAAATAATGCATTAGTGAAGTCAATCCACTCTTGGTGCCATGGATTCGGGATCCCGAGGTCCGAAGAATATTTCTATGCTTATGCAAAGATAATCTAGTGGTCATGACCCGGAACTTGATTCATGGTTCTAATATCAAATGACTCCATAAATTGGATAAGATCATGTGTGAGTAGGTGCACATTCCCACTCCTAGACCATGCATCGAAGCCAATGTGAACTTTGACTCCTGGTCACACCTTCCCATCCAGACCTTATCAAATATATGAGATAGAGTTTAATACAGATATCCCAATGGTTGATATAGCCTTTCTATTCCAAATGGGTCATCTAATCCAATCAAAAATATTCGGTGGACTGATGTATTTTCTAATGACCACCTCGGTCCATAGACTAGTAGAGGTGAGGATATGATAGCCCAATTTTGTTGCTCGATATTTTGAGAAACATTCAAGGTTCTCCATCCCCCATCCACCCCACTTCTTGGGTAGAGCAATATGTTCCCACCCAACCCATGCGAAAGCTATGCCTTCCCTACTTCCGCGCTAGAGGAACCTGCAACATAATTGTTGAATTATGGCTAGGATACCTTTAGGGATCAATTCTAGTGACATCCAATACACTGGTGTGGCTTCCAATACTAATTTGATAAGAACAAGTTTCCCAGCACAAGAAAGCCATCGATGATGCCATGTGTTAATTCTTCTTTCTATGTTGGCCACCAACCATGACCAATCAGTAATTTTATATGTTTTGGGCTTGAGGTGAAAACCCAGATACTTGAGGCCTTCATCAAATGCCAAAAATTTTTAAGGAAATATTTGAATGTCATAATTAATTTCATATTGGGAGCATCCTAATGTTGTTAGGGAGGACCTCTCTTGACTGTAAACCATTCCCGTGGCCTTGAAAAAGAGATTAAGAATGCCATTCAAATAGGTGGAGTCACTAAGGGACCCATTCAGAAATATTAATACATCGTCCACAAAAATCAAATGAAATAAAATGACATTATAATCTGCAATTTTGATTCCTTTTAATATCCCACAATTCTTCTACTCGATGATTACTCTGCGGAGCCCTTCCATGACCAGGACAAATAGAAGGGGAGATAGTGGACATCCTTGCCTTAAACCATGCTTAGCTTGAAAGAAGTTAGAGGTTGAACCATTAATGAGAATACTATAGGAAACAAATGAAAGGAAACGCATGATCCACATGATGAAATCATGTGGAAATCCCAGATGGGTTAGCAACATCCCGAGGTACAACCAACTAGTTTTATCGAAGGCCTTGTGATCAGCGCCAACATTGCCGTAAGGATGTTGCAACTCCTGGGCTACCAATGTTACTTATCAACCTGGGGTTTGTACAAACTTGGAGGTGAAAGTGTTGTATGCATAAGTAAAAGTGATGGTACTACTTGTTGTCATTGTTGAGCTGGCGAGAGACCACTGGGGTTCCAAGCCAGGCTTATATGGAGTCAGAAGAAGCTTGATTCTTTGATGGAAGAAAGGTAAATCTACTTCTAAGAGAGTTACTCTACTGCAATAATGGAGGTCGGCATGTAATGCTAAATCACACTATTCCCTAATTAATCATTTGAGAAGATATGCTAGGAAGAAATGCTAAATCAACATGAAACAAATTCTACTATCTAAGTTGTAGAAGTAAGAAGCATCAAACAACACTAATGTACAAGTAAAGAGACTAAACTAAATATGCTTTTGCTTTTTTATCTTTTTATGCAAAATCAAGTATGCAACTAATTGTTTTTGTGGATGTGGCAGGTGAATTAAGGGTGCTTGAGAATGGCTGGAAGGGTTATGAAATGGTTAAGTGGTTTGGAGGACCCCCGCAAGGCTTTTTGTGACTTCCTAGAGGTTTTCCATCAATTCGGCCTCAAAACAGGCCATTTTAGGAAAACCTACAAGATGTACTAGAAACCTACAGGATGATCCTGTAGGAATTACAGGAAACCTACAAGATACAACCGAGAGCTAAAAGTGAGGTGTTGGAGGTGATGGGAATCTTAGGAAAGGTTTGTGATGGGTGGAATGGAGTGGGAGAAGGTCTAGGATCACTCAGGAGTCAATATCCAAGATAATAGATGGCTAGATTCACTCAATGTGCTTGGGAGAATTTCTATGAAAAATGATGAAAATTAGTGAAGGTGATGGTGAAAAAAATAGATGGCTAAGGTGGATGTAGTGGAAGGTGGCTGCTAGCTATGAAGTCTTAGTCTCCTCTTGAAGCACCTTCTCTACATAAAACATGTGTGTCTTCCAAAAATCTATGCAACAAGATACATTTTCATAAACTAGAAAAGCAGAATTAATAATTCAACTGCCTATACTATGCATGAATAAAGTTGCTGAAAGGAATGAAAGCATGAGTGAGATCTACTACGGAAATGGAGATGAAAAATATGACAATGAAATCTACCTTGAAAAACTAACCAAATACTAAATTAAAGACAACAAACTCAAAAGCTCATAAAAGAACTAGAAATCTGTGTTTTTGGGGCTGCTTAAGGGTCCCTTCCTCAAGTCATGGTCCCAGAGGGAGGAAATGAGGCTGAGACACTTACTAACAACCTTTTGGTTATCCTTTTTCTCCTTGCTAACCTGCTAATTGAAATAAGGCATAAATGGAAGCAAACTATTAAACAACCAATCTAATCTACACTACTTGTAATGGAAATTCATCTAAAAATTAAATTAATAATGAATCTATGAATCTACACTAAACATACATGTACAATAAAGAGGAGCCTTGGCTGCTAGGGTTGGGCCCTAACCCAAGAGCTTCAACTCTCTAAGTTAACTTAGTGCTAGCTCAAAACAAAACTCATTCTTATTACCAAAACAACAAATTACATCAAGAGAACTTTCACAAGTATTGAAGCTCAAAAATAGCTTAGAGTTTTACAATAAAAATCTGAATCCTACTGAGGCCCTATGCCTCTCTACTTATACATCTAAAGTCCCCAACGACTTCCTTAAAATTAGGGAGGCTCAGCTCCCAAGCTAGAGATCTTTCTGTCACTTTCTCAGCTGCCTTTTAGTCCTCATGATTTGGCGGTTTGCACTCCGAGCTCATGTGATGAATGGAGGAATATTCGAATGGAGGAGTAATAAATGAGGAGGATTTACCTCCTACAATCCCTCTCCTTTGTCCCATTCTATTTTTGATCTTAGTCTTTGCCAAAATTCATTGATTTTCTCCTTTAGTCCTTCATTCAATGCATATTAGTCCACAAAGCATAATATCCAACTCTAACTCACCTAATAAACAAAATATAATAAAAAACATGTAATAGGTTATGAGAAAAGTTGGTTTGACTAAGCTAAGAGGTGAATTAAGGACCATATAATTACCCAATGATGAGGCTCATCATCACCCCCCTACTGAAATTGTTGCTCATCCTTTGAGCAACTTAATCAATATCCATATCCTTCATGGCTCTAGTGGCCTCTCTGACATCCCATGCTTTTGTTGTGGTCTTCTCTTCTTGTTCATAGAAGCCTTCTTTCTTTTCTACCTCCTCCCACTACCTCTTCTCTTATTCTTCCTTTCTCTGTTCTAGCATCCCTAAGAGTAGTGGTGGACTAAGTTTTAGGCCAATCCAATTGACCTTCAACCTTTGCATAGATTGCTTATACATAGGTGTTATGTTTAGTGCCTCTCTCAACCTTTGAGGAGAGTGATACTCTCTTATCTTTAAGCTGTATGGTAGTGTGTTCCATCTCCTCAGGAAAGCATGTATGCTATCATCTCCTAGCAACCTAAACATGTTCTCAAAATGTGAAATTTCTTGCTCTTAGGTAGTAAGATATCTAGGTGCCAGCTCAGGATCATTTGTAATGAAATTATGGGTACTGATGAGGGCCGTGGAATTTGATTGTTCAGCTCTGATCAGAAGAGGTTCAGTTTTCTCTCTTTCCAATATCCTTTTCATCTTTGCAGCCCTTGACTCCTCATGGTTCATCCATGATGCCAAAGCCATTAATTGTAAATCTCCTAGCTTGGCATTAGGGTCCCATACATTCATGCTTGTTATGGTCATGTTGTGCAAATAAAACTCAGCCATTTTGGCCCTATATTCTAGTGTACTTTGGTCACAAAGATCAATGAACTGCCTATAGTCCTGAAATGGCATGGTGCCTCTGTATTCTAGGGTCTTAATATAAAATTGTAGGCATTGTTCTTTGAGGTATAGATCATAGTATTTAGTTGGCATCCTACACTAGATTGCTTCCAAAAAGAGGCTAGCCATACATGCCAATTGATTATCTCGTTCCTGCAGTTGTCCCCTCAACCATGCATTTTCTGTCTCTTGTTGATTTCTCATTATGGCTTATCTATCCCACAATCCACTTAGCTCTCTACCCATCTCCTTGACTTTCTCTTCCATGTGCCCAATGTCTTCCACCCCCTTTGATTTGGCAATCTGCATCCATCGGTGAGTTCTGGCCCTCTCCTTCTTAAGCTCGAAGAACAGTGGGATGACACATTTTTGAGGTATGACCATGCCTCTGTCAATAAACTGGTAATAGGAGTCCAGGTTAGGTTGGGGGTTGGCCTTTTTTGTCTCTAGGTCCTCTTCTTTAGTTTCTCGCTACTCCCCTACCTTCCTTTCCAGATTTTGTGCCTCCTATGGGTTCAGCAGAGTATTATGTAGGACAGTTTTTGCTTCCTCTAGCTTTTGTTGTGTATCCTATAGGATTACCTTTCCCTTGCAGGAAGTTGATCTAGTAGTAGGCCTTATTACATAGGTGATAGGGGATTTAGGGGAAGGCATTTTCTCCTTTTGTGTAGGGGAGTATTCAATCACAATAGAAATTTTGGTTTCTGCTTGGGGTTTCCCCTGTTTTATTCTTGTGTTATTTCTTGTCCTGAAATATAATGGGGTCTGCCTCTGGCTTTTTCCTTTTTTCTTGATTGGGGTGCTAAGAGCAACAGGTGTAGTTGTTGCCTCTCTCTCAGTGGCTTGTGGGGACACCCTAGGTGGTTCCTCCTTGTTTTTTGTCCCCTCTTTTCCATTGCCTTCTTCCTCTATTTCTTTCCTATCTTCTTCTTCTTGTAGATCTTCATCATCTCTATCAGTTTCCTCCTTAACATCCTCCTCTGTTTCTTCATCATCCTCCTTCTCTTCTCCCTCTTCTTCTTCAACTTCATCATGTTCTTCTGTGTCATCTCCTTCTTCATCCATCTCATCCTCATCTCCTTCTGTATCTTCCTCTTCCTACTTTACTTCCTCTTCATTGGTAGTAGGACTAACATCATATGTGAGAGCTTTGATGTCATCCTCTGCTGGCATGTCTCTGAAAACTAACCATGTTATAGGAGTTTTGAGGTTCTAGAGGGAATCTTCTATAAGGATCCTAATTAACCCATGGTGAGCTAACTATTGGGAATTTCCCTCCTTCACTTTGATGCTTGAGTCTATGAGTGATTGAAGCAAGAAGTATGGTATGCTGAGCATTTATTGGGGGGTGTTTCTACTCCAAATCTCAATTCTTCAAGGATCATAAAATTATAGCCATAGGCCACGCTATACCTACCCTCACATGAAATGTATTTGATCAGTTGGTAGCTTACCTCACTCCATGGATATGGCAGACTTTCCCTCCTTACTCCATTTTTGTCCTCAGTGGGTTCCTCACCTTCTAAAAAGAATTTTCTTTTGGAAACCTGGCTATCTCCTTTGTCTTCTTTCCTCGATGGTATTCATAAGGGAAGTGTGGTGACTTTGCTGATGAAATCAAGGGTGAGATCTATAGAGAGGCCCCTTATTACAACAGTGGCATGGATTCTGCTGAGTAGATTGACGGAGAGAGCAAATTCTTGAGCCTCCTCATCATCATACCCTCTGAATTTTTCAAAAAACCCCATCCAATTATGTCTTTTGAAGATTTCAAGCACTTCGGGTTGTTGTTGGATTCTCACAGTGTTGGTTAGATCCCTCCTATTAAACCCTACTATCATCTTGTTGGTAAAGTTTGAGGAGATGAGAGGGTTGAGACAATTTCAAATTCAGAACCAAAGCATAGATGACTATGTATGTAATATCCTTACACATTTGTTAAATTCACTCAAACTTAGAGGATTTATGGTTAAATTACTTGTAAATAGGGATGTAATTACAGAGCCTACCTCTTTATATTTTTTGCAGTGGTCAACTCCCATGTTATCCCTTCTGAACTCTTCTCTGCCAATCCTGTAGACAGTCTCTGTGTATCCTGTAGAAATTCTTGTGCATGATCCTGTAGGAATTCCTGTGCAATCCTGTAGGAATTCCTGTACAGTAAAATGATGGAGTTCTTCTTCTGGTTGGTTGTCTAGGTATGAGAGTGACCTAAGAGAGTGACTTTTGAGGAAGTGAAATGCATGAATGCATGGGAACGATGTTTTATTTCCTCTTATGATGATTCGGGGTGAGGTGGTGTGCTGGTAGCAACGATACGTTTCCATTTTTGGACCATTGGTCCCCACTACCACCTCATCATTCCCCACTCCTCGTAATTAGCTCCCACCTTATTCATCTGCATTTTTAACCATTTTTGTCCTACTCCTTCTCTGTCTTTGAGTTGGCTATAGCCACGTGTGTGAGGACACAAGATTGTGTATGTGTTGATTGAACGAAGGTGGCAAAGTTAATTGGCCACCTTTCCACTTATAAACCAACTATCTCATAACCCTTGCATTTTTTTGACTACATGATGCATATAAGAGAGCGAGCGGGATACTTACCTATGGTTCCAATGCTATGTTGCAGTTGTCAAAGACCAGAGGTGTTGTTGTGTGTATTTGTTGCATGCTATTTTTCTTCCTCCTCTTGTTGTTTGCTAATGGCTTCATTGTTTGTACAAGTACCTATGGTTGAAGATATGATGCTTCTACTTTGGAGCTCCTGGATCATCATGCTAAAGGCTTGTTGCTGGTATGATTGGTATTCTGTGGGATAGGCTGCTATGGAATTTCCTACAGGATTTCGTGTAGCTACTTTTCCCTCAAAACTCTTTAATCATTCTTCTTGTTGGGGTTGTGACAATTGTGACATGGATGGAAAGAAGGAATAGGAGTGTGGAGAGCAAGGAATATTCAGGTGATGTTCTTTATTCCTCCCTGTTTCCCTTTTTTCGAAGACTGGAAAAAAGTTACTCTTGAAATTGATTTTTTTTATTTTTTTTTAATGGTGAGTGCAGGGGTGATGATGGTGGACAAGTTATGGTTATTGAATTATGAAGAAGGTGAATTTAATTGGCCTAGAAAGTCATTTATTTTCCTTAGGACTACTTCCTGTAGTATTTTTGGGTCACTGTAATTCCTACTGGATCATCCTATAGGTTTTTAGGGGATCCTGTAGAAAACATAGTCCCTTCATAAACTGAAGCAATGGAGTGAAAGAATGACAAAAATGATGGAGGAATGCATGGTAATGAGTGGAAAAATAAATATGTGAGTTACAAGGGTCTCTTTGTGATCCTCCTTTGCTCCTTGACCATCCTTCTTGCTGACCTGCAAATGGAAAATTCATGATTTATTTATTTTTCTTTTTTTATTTTTTTAAAAACAACTAGGCTGCCTCTGAGAGGTTTTCACCCTAGCTGTTTTCCCTAGGCACCTCAAGAGAGGTTTTCACCTAGGGATCTTTCTTATTCTTTTTTTTTTCTTTTTTCTTTTTTTGGACACCATTGAGCCGCCTCAAGAGGTTTTCAACCCAATGATGGGACTCAAGTGCCTCATGGAGGTTTTCACCTGAGTCCTTATTCTTTTTCTTTTTCTCAGTGATTTGATGAGGGAGGAGCTGGAACTTGCCCCACTATCATCATTATTTTATTGATATCATAAATGAACTCTTGTTTTGATAGAGGTCTCTTGTAAATTTTCAATCGATATCCATTAACAAGCAAAGGAATGGGTTCTTCATCTATGGTTCTGATATGAACTGAACCATTATCATGGCATATTTCCACAACATAAGGTCCTAGCCATCTTGTCCTTAACCTACCCTTGAAGTCTTTATACCTAGAATCATATAGCAACGCCCAATCACCTTCCTGAAATTGCTTCTCCTTGATATTTTTATCATGCCATATCTTCCTCTGAAGTTGAACTATCTCTGTATGTAGGAGGGCCCGCATTCTGAATTCATCCAAACCATTCAACTGAAACAATCTCTCTTTTTGTGCACTACTAATATCCAGATCTAGTTGGGCTGCCATCGTTAATGTGTTATACTTAAATTCAATGGACAACAAGGCCCTTTTCCCATAGACTAGCTCATAGGGTGTGAATCCAGTGGTGGTCTTCCATGTGGTATTATAGGCCCAGGTGGCCTCAACTAGTCTGCCTGTCCAATCCTTCTTGTTGTTGCTTACTACTTTGGTCAAGATGCCCTCTAGTGCTCTGTTGGTCACCTCCACTTTCCCATTAGCTTGTGGATGATAGGGATTGGAGGTTCTATGCTTGATCTTGTGATGGCTAAACAGGTCTTCAATCACGTTGGAGGTAAACGCTACCTTGGTTTGTGACCAGCTCTCTAGGGTACCCAAATTTGTAGAATAAATTCTCCCTTAGGAACTTAGCCATGTTCTCCTCTTTTGCTGCCTTAATTGCCTTGGTTCCAACCCACTTAGTCAAAGAATCAGTGCACACAATAATATACTATTTTTGCTTGGAAGGAGGGTCAATATGCCCAATGAATTCCATGCCCCACTTGTCAAATGGCTCGAAAGTCACTTGAGGCTGCAGAGGCATTTCATCTCTTCGAGTAGGCCTTCCCATCCTTTGGCACCGATCACACTGACTAGTATATTTTCTCACAACCTAATGAAGAGTGGGCCAATAATAGTCTGCTTGTAACACTTTGAATGTTGTCCTCTTTGCTGCAAAGTGACCTCCATAAGGCCGATCATGAAAGGTCATAATGATGTTAAAGACTTCCTCCTCCCTGACACACCTTCTCAAGATTTGATTTGGGCCAAGTTTGAAGATATTTCCCCCAATCCAAGTGAAGGGGGCACTTTTCCTGACTATCTTTCTCTTTTCTTTGGAGGACAAGTTTGGTGAGAACTCTGCTGATATCGAATAGTTTGATATATCAGCAAACCATGGAGAGAGACTTAAAATATAAAATAAGTGCTCGTCCAGTAACTAGTCATCAACCATTCCTTCTTCACTTGCATGCAAATTTACTCTAAACAAAAATTCTGCAACAACATTTTCCTTACCAGGCTTATCAATAATGGTTAGATCAAACTGTTGTAATGAAAGTAGCCATCTTATAATTAGAGCATTTACATCTAGTTTGTTCATTAAATATTTGATTGCAGCATGGTTAGTATGCACAAATGTTTGATAGTCTGTAATATAATGTCTGAATTTTTTCAATGAATGCACAACAATGAGGAGTTCCTTTTCAGTCACTGTATAATTTAGTTTAGCATTTGATAAATTCTTACTAATAAAATAGATAGCATAAGGTAGTTTTTCATCTATCTGACCTAGGGCTGCTCCTATGGCTTTGTGTGAGGCATCAACATGAATATGAAAGGGGAGGGCCCAATTTGGGCCTTGGAGAATTGGTGTAGTGGTTAACTTATCCTTTAGGATGTCTAAGGCCTCTTGACATCTTTTTGACCATATAAACTCAGAGTCTTTGGCCAACAAACCAAATAAAGGAGAGGCCAACTTGTTGAAGTCCTTTGTGAACACTGTCTTCACGCAATCCTAGCTGCAGCACGACCCATGTTATTTAACCAAGTCTTCCTTAATTATGATATATTAGTTAATTACTTAGATTATTTTCATATATAAGCCTTCATACAAGTATTTATCAATTGCACACATTAAATAAACAGAGTAAATGTAATGCATAACATCAAGATACGGATTCATGAACAGATGCACAAATTAAACTTATTTTTATTAACTTTCAATCCCAAGTACAGACCCGACTCTACCCTGTGCACTCAGCTGTATGGGTCCGTGCACTTAGCTGCGGACTCTTCTAGGCCTTTGCACACTCAGCTGTAGAGCCTCTTCCTACTACTATGACCCAATACACTTCCTATCCAACTCTAACCCCGAACCATGCCTTCACTATTCTATTTATCCGTACTTTTCTTTACACTTAGAACCTTGCTCTATTTATAGAGCAAGGTTGACACAAATTTACATTAAATTACAATATTTTATGGCGTACAACACTACGACTCATCCTAGACTTCACGCTCTACGCCCTTAATTCACGAAGTCTTACAATATAATTGACCAAAACTTGGGCTTTGAGCCCAAAAACATGCTGCGGGGGATCCCATGCTGAATAGGCCCCCAACATAATCATCATGACTCGTCCCAAGTCACTTTGCTGGTGCGGCGATCTTGGCACAGAGCCCCTCCAACTGTTCCTGTGCTGCGCTAAGGTCTACAATGCACTGTTCTGTCATCTGCTAGATATGCTCTACTCTTTTGGTTGAATGCTCGCAGTCAAGGGAAAATCCCTATATTAAGGCATGCATCACCTTCATCTGTGCGAGCTTTCCTTTGATATCAGTAGTGATGAGGAAGGCCTCATCAATCCAAGGCTGGACACGTGCTTTAAGTACTACTTCTTTCTGTCGCGCGACATCCACCTGTTCCTTCAACGCCTTCACCTACTGTAGCTTCACCAGTCGTTGGGTCAGAATTATTGTTTGCATCATTCCATGCACACTATCATATTTCACTTGAAGCTCCCATGCCTCTGTTTCCAGGCATTGTATGGTGGGGTCCTCCTGAAAGGAAGTGAGGACCATGAAGGATTCTTCCAACATAGTAGTACAGTTTTGTACTACATGTCCTATTTCCTCCAACCTTTTTGGATAGTGCCATTGCCCTATTCCCTAACTCCGGGGGGTGTGGATGACTTGGCCTTTAATTGCAGTTCGGAAATTTGAAGGTTGAGGTCTAGCTATATCCTCGTTGCTTCCTCCTTTGCCTCGTGGAATCCATTGGCCAATCTGTGAATTCGCACTCCAACTGGGAGGTCTGTTGCAATTTCTAGCCCTAGAATGTGGTGACATGATTCCTCTACCATTTTCTCCAGTTGTTGATGCGCTAACACTTCATCACATTATAGACTAAGCTGCTCAATGTTGATTCTCTATTCCCTAAGCATTTGTACTGTGCGTCCTTCCCTAGTGCAAAGTTCTGTTGTTTCTCCATCTTGTAGCTGGTATAATGTATCCTGCAGAAGGGCAGCCAAGTTTAGGCAAAGTCCCTAGATCCAGCCCACCACAGCTCTATCCTCTGTGCTTTCCGTTATTAGTGCTCCTTTAAACAACACGATGGTGTTAGCCATTTTTGCCCGCAACAACTATTCTGTTGCCGATGTACTTTTGACACTGTAGGCAACTATCGTTCCCTCCTGTGGGACTGCACCTGAAGTTCCTGCAGCTAGGCCCTAAGGGCCCCCAACACATTTTGCTGCTCCATCATCACTTCCTAGAGCGCTTGCCTGGTGACCTTGGGAACTATGTCACCAATGACATAGAGGTCACCCTTTGTCAGTGTAATAGGTCCACTATCCAATTTGGAAGCCTTGTCTTCTTCCATGGCCCTACTCGTTCCATACCGCGCAGCTATTTCAGTTGAGTAGTTGTTGTGCTTGGGTTTGCACCTTCTGATGTGTCCTTTCTTCCCTATCTCGTGGCCAAGTCTAGGCCTCCATCCTCCTGCATCATGGTGGCCATTGTTGCCTATGTTGTTGCTACTTTTTCAGTGGCCTTGGTTTGCTATGCGGTAACCTTCGCTACCTCGTGGACAACCCTTACCTCCATGGCCAACTGCTCATTGCGCTTCTACTGAGCCAGTAGCTTGGTGGCATCCTTCTATTTTTGCATCGCTGTCTTACCATGCTCCACCAAATCTAGGGCGCACCACTCAGGAGGCCATGAGTCAAGCATGGCAAAAAATGCATCATCAATCATGATGAAAGGAAGTTTGGTCCAGTTCTGTGCCAGATCCGTACGCGCCTTAATATACACATTTGGCAGATCTTCCTTGAAGTCTGCAGACTATTGTACACTGTGGGGGATAGGCGTGGCCTTCTGTTAATCCACATCTAAATGCTCACCTCAATGAGCACCTAGAAGATCTTAGTCTCGCGGATCCGTGTGGCATCCTTTGTAGCCCAAAGCGACGCATATTTGGCAGCCTCCGGCAAGTCCTGTTCAATATGGGGAAACTGACTGTCCTCCGGTAGTTCCCCTATCACCAATAGGATGGACAAGAGAAACCACACGTAGTAGCAGGTCTTGCCCTACTCCTGAGCTTCCTTACAATTGATCAAAAACTCCTCACAGAGGAACTTAGCTTAGTTGAACTGGACCCCCTCTGCGCACTATTCGACCAACACAACCATAAGCACTGGTACCTCGTAGCCATGGGATTTTCTCATCACCTTTCCGGCCAGCAGTTGGGTGGCTACGCGCACCCCTTTGTCTTTAATGCTACTGATGACATAGCCTCTCTTCTTCTTTTCCAATTTATACTTCTTTTTCATGGCCTCTGCAAGCGCCAAATCTCCGCTTTTGCCAACTATCTTTGCAGGGTCCTTTCCCTTACAGGGAAGCCAAGAAATCCTATGGATAAGCTCCGCTGTGATGGGAATGGGCTCCTCCAGCCACAAGTACCCATCATGTACCAGGAAAAGTAGTTGTCTAATGACAAATATCATAATCGTTGCGCGGTGAAAATGCAGAATCCATAGTAGGTGGAGTAGCCTGGCCTTCTCCACACCACACAACCATTTATGTGGTTCTAACATTGTAAAGGACCCCTCCTTGCTTTGTTTCATGAGGTTCTCAGTCTGTAAATGTGGGAAATTTTTGCCATCTGCGAGGTCCCAGTCTTCAAATTTCATTGTAGGCACTCGGCCCAGGGCCGAGCCTTCGAACAGAACTCCATCTAGGAGGAGCAGCGTTTGGAGTGCGCTCTTAGTGGCATATAGATCCTTGGGTACCTTAACTTTCCCTTTCCATGGGGGAACATATTCAGGTAGTTGTGTTGTAGCCCACACCCACTGGATATCTTCTATCATCTCTTCATCCGCCTCTATCTCATCTACAAGGGCATGTAGGTCCTCCTCCTCATCATCTATCTCAAGGTTGATAGCCTTGCCCTTTTCCTCCATGGAAAGCTTACCAAACCACAGATTTCATGGGAACACGAGGACAGGTGCTATTGTATTCTTGTCCTTCTTGGGCCTCGGCATCCGAGGTGATTTTGGGATTTCCAGCGCATCCCCCATCGATGTCGTAGGGCTATGCACGGCTTCCTCAGTGGTACTTTCGAAAAAACCCACACCTCTCCTGGTAGTTGTCATCTTGTTTTAGCTCTCTGTATTTGTTCGTGACTTCGGGGGCTCAAACACCACTTGGAGCTCAACACCCTGTGCTCTTTGTAATAGCTCAAATCTCAAACAAACAAGTGTTGTCTCGTGGCCAGCCTTGGTAGTTTTATAATGTCTTTCGAATTTGAATTTGACCATTCCCCCCATTTCTGAGTCATTAATGCATTCTTGGCGACAGACCGTCCTAAATCTAGCTATGACTTCATGTCTTAATTATCCGTCGCCTGCTCCTCTTTGTCTTAAATTGGACATCTTGTCATGAACAGTGACACCAGCGAACACTTCCCAGCCTACTCGCACGATAGCGCAACCCCCTCTGTGTGGGTGCGACCCATGTGACATGCCGATCCTACGCATAACCTCTTTATCACGTGGCTCCCTCATAGACTCTGTTATAGTCTCGCGCTCTCTTTCAACTGCTTGAAGTGTTGAGACTATGCTCCCTACAGCTAGATGGGTGGTCACGCCACCTATGCAAGACTTCAATTCACCTTCCAACCTAGTCCGTGGGCACTCCTCAACTACCCTCGTGATAGTCAGCGCCACACATTCTTCGTTATGCGGTGTGTTCCCCTGGTTACTTTGTTTGGTAAGGTGTAGTCACAGCCATGGTAACAGAGTCACAAATTCTCACCGACAATCTTCTAATGCAGTAGTATGGATGTTTGTATGTTGTCTTGACATTATTAGTTTATCAACGAGACATGCTTGCACGATTTTGTTTTCTAGTTTGTTGATATTTGTGTCCATTAACATGCTTTTCTTCCTCAGTCGTACCCGATCTTCTTCAAGTTCGCAAAGTTTAAGGTTCCCTCGCTGAATGGCTTCTTGAATCCGCATTTATTCACCCTCGCGTAGCTACATAATTCCTTCGTCCTGGTCCTGTCTGCTCTGTCTTCTCTCCCAAAGATCTGCAGTTCTTGGCACCTCCAAGAAGCTGGAGCTACCATCCCTATTGGAGCCAATGTTAGAGTTGGTTTGTTCAGTCCTCCATCACAGATCAAAACTCTTTCTACATTTTATTTTTAGGAGTCTCGCTCCATTCACTCAGTTGCATTCCACTAGGGGCACGCCATAATCTGACAAAAGGGTCTTGTCAGTCATTTCCCCTCATGCCTCATCCTACTAGTTTAGGTCCGTTTGTCAAATCATTTTAAAGGTCATTTACAATTCTGTTCTAATCTCTTGTTCAACAAAGAGTTAGTAGGTCTAGGGTTTGCAAATTGTTGTTCTCAAAGTGCTTCAATAATACTTGCAGGCTAGAGGAAGGTTCAATAATTCACTCAAATGACGTTTTTGAGCAAGAAAAGATGAATTTTGGAAAAATGAGAGAGGTTTTTGTCCACAATAGGCCAAGGAAGAAAAACCTCCTTCACATTTTACACAAGTGTCATGGTTTTAGATAAATTTAAAAAATACAATTGCCTCGGGAGAATTGATGCACCTCTAAAGTGACCTTGGGAAAATCAAGTTTTCTCCTAGCATGGTTAGCCAAATGACTTACTTGATGAGTAAAATGATAACTAGACACAAAGATATTTCCAATGAACTATCATGAGCTCAATTTTTAGTTGAGGAACACCTTCAAAAGTTGACTGCAATAGCACTCTGCCTTGAGGCAGCCTCATTTGGCACATTTTGACCAGTCTTGGGATATTTGATTTTTGAGAAGGCAAATGAACTCCAAATTGACAAATTCTGATTGGGTTGGAAAGTATTTCCAAGGAGCTATCCTATACCCAATTTTGACACCGAGAATGCCTCCAAAAGGCTCCTACAAAAGGGCACGGTGCACTGGGAGAAATTTTCTAGTGTAAATTTACACTAGTGCGGCGCATTAGGGAGGTGCGGCGCACTGGGCTAAAAGCCCTGAATTTAATTGAAACCTTCCTCCAAATAGCAAATTATTCATTCCAAAAGTAGATAAAGCCTCCATTTTTGTGTTTCATCCAAGTTTGTGCTAGGGTATGGTGGTTTATGGATGTTGATGATTGAAACACAAATTCAACCCTTTCATTTTGGATTCCTCACATGTAAATTGTTGCCTAGGGTTTCAAAACTTGTTCACCACCAAGGTTACTCTTTTCCATTATTTCTCTTGTCCTTAATTCCCTTTGTTCCTTAACTCCATTGTTCCCCATCCCCTAAAGTTACTAAACCCCTATCCTAAATTCCCTTTCCCAAAACTTTCAAAGGTGAAAACCTAAGCCCTATCCCACACATAAAACCCCTCAAACCCTCCTATATTTCTCAAACAAATATCTCCCAATAGTCCCTAATCCCTCACTATTTTTCCCTCCCCTTACTGTCCCTCATGTCATTATTTTCTCTTGGTGACAAAGGTCAAGCACATCATCAAAGGCATTACAAGACAGTGTGACATATCAACACCTAATTGTCTAAGACAATTTGTCCACCAGCAGACACGACATCTGATCTGTCATATGATCATGAAGAAGAGACACACATTGATTCACCAACGGAGGTACATGCACCGAGGAGGCCTCATAGAGGTGGCAAAACATCCGTGAAGAGCAGCAGGCTGCGCAACGAAGCCTAAATGAGAAGACACCCATTCAGCAAGAGATAGAGGTTGATCGAGAGATTTGGCTCAAGAGGATAAACATCCACTTAGAGAGGATGTTGGACAAAGAAAATAAGAACCATGCATTGCTGAGACACATGGCTTTCCACTACATGTTACGGAACAAGGTCTGCAATGCACGAATCAGGAATTTAAAAGCAAAACTAAAGAAGGCAATAAGGAAGCAAAAGAGGCAAAGGGAGCATGATCATCTTCAGATTTTGGCCAAAGCCTCTTTAGCCTAGCATAATACTTGATGGAGAAGCTCCAGCCCAAATTTCAAGAAATGTGGAGCATTTTTTGTATTTTTGCAAATTTTGTACAAAAAAAGGGTTTTTCTCCCTGTGCGTCGCGCCACCTGGCACGCGCTTATGCTAGGGAGCTCTAAATTGCAAAAAAAAAATATTTTTGGATTTGGCATGAAAAATCATGACTGATGGTGCATGGCCAAGAAGTTTGGGCAAGTTTTGAGTCCTCAGGAAGTCAAAAACACTCAAAAAATGACCTCTCTGCCCCTATTTTGACACACAGGAAGCAGCCTTGCAAGATTGAAGTTTTGGAGGGGAAAAGGAGCACCAAATTTAGAAATTCCACTTGGGTTGGAAAGTAGACAGGCGGGGCTTTCTAACAAGCACACTTGGGCACAATTTAGACTTCAGAAAGTACGTCAAAACCACCTCCAAAGTGGCATGACGCATACAGTTTTGGGCGCGGAGCACAGAGACCCAAAGGCCAAAATCACTTCCGCTCCGCGAAATTTCGATTCGCGATTTTCTCCAAGTGGGCCTGTTCATTTACAATAAAATTTTCCCAGCACCTAAGGCAAAGTTTAAAAATCATTTTCACTAAAGGTTGGCTTCTATCCAAGTGGCAAAAGGAAGGCGAGCAGCCACCCAAAAAAAAAACTACACTATAGTTTTGTTATTTTTGTAACGCTACACCTGTCACTAATGGTTGGCTTTTCATTTCCAGTTTGTAATGATTTAAAAAAACTCCCTAGCTTTGGGTCGTTCCATTTCCTGATGGAAAATTCTATTTATTTTATGAACAACCATTTTCAAAGAGTTGGTTGGAATTTCTGGGGATAGCATGGAGAAAAAACCTAGCATTCTCATTGTACAGTTTTGGCTTGGAGATTAATAGAATGATGTAGCTTTGATTCATGAGATCCTTGTGATGTGAGTTTAGCAATGCGTTTTCTTTTCTATGTTTCATATGTACTCTATTATGTTTACCACCATTCATAATCATTTTTGGTTGAATGCTTTTAAGTAGGAAATGTAGAATCCAGTTTATGCTCTGCCTTGTCAAGCATTCATATTTTGTGTATCTTTTTCTGTCTGAAAAGGATTCAAGTGTATGCCCCTTTTAGCTTTTCTTAACAGTCTTTCCACTCCATTTTATTTAAATCTGATTGCTAAACCTCCCGCCTATCTTGCCTCCCGAAATATTCTGTGTCTTTGATTTAATTTCCCAGCTCATGCAGTCCTTTGGCCCCACACATGCCCAAAAAATTCAGTCATTTAAAAATTCTCCTTTTCCATATCTATTTAATAGCCTAAAATCAATATTTCATTTTCAGTCATCTCAGACTTTATTGTGTATTTTTACTGAGTATGACCCGGAGAGAGCCCTCTCCTGTTCTGGTAGGGCTAGCTACCAGACTGAGCGTGGTTTGTGGTTACCATGAATTTTTCCTTCTTTCAGCCTAAGGTAGATTTAGGCTCTAACATAGTGGCGACTCCACTGGGGAACAAAATGGTTTTCTTGTAGATTGTCTTGCCCCAGGACATATCTCAAGTTCAGATCTGATGGTTGATGGTGAATAATGATCAGACAGAAGACGGCTGAAATCATTCACCTAGTGACTCCATTCACTGAAGAACCCAGCAATCGGTGCTTCATGGTGACTCCACTAGAGGACTAACTCTTTCTCTACGAAAATGGAAGGATATTACACAAAGTTCGAGTATCCAAAGTGGAATGGTATTCAGGACCTACTCTGCTTTCTTGTGAATTACTTCTTTGCTATTCTTGAAGTTGTCCTAAAAGTTTTTCAGAACTTGTTGTATGATAAAGGTGATCAAAATCTTCAATCGACCTGTTCAAAAAGCGTAAATACTAAGTTTCCCTTTGATCCTGGCCTCCTTACTTTTCCTACATCTTATGATGATTCTCTGCAAAGTGATGAGCCTAAAGAAAATAAAACTGATCCCATAGCCCTTGTATATATTCCTACAGCTGTTATAATCCCAGATAGGCATAAACCTCTTGTTTTACCTTCTGTTCTTCATGCTTTCCCCAAAAACTATGATCTATACTTGCCAAGATTTGACGATGAATGTAAGAATGTCAATGCTGAGCAACATGTGCAGAATGTTGAGACTTTTCTAGACCTTTTTGAAATTGATGAGAAGATGTCAGTATAAGGCTTTTTTCTCTTTCTTTGCAAGGCAAAGTCAAGCGTTGGTTCAAAGCCCTACCTGATGCGAGCATCACAGATTTACAGCAGTTCATCAAAGTTTTCCTCGACAAGTGGAGGATCAGACAGAATCTTTTCCTTATCGTACAAGAGTATAATCAGCTGAAAAGACTACCAGGGGAGACAGTACAACAGTTTTCAACCAGATTTAATCAAGTTTATTATTCAATGCCAATTGATACAAGACCCCCTCCTGGATCTACTCTCTTGCACTACCCGAGTGCCTTTGATCCGGAAATGGAGTTTCAGCTGAGAGAAAAGAATGTCGCAACACTTGAAGAGATGCAAAACAATGCAGTAAATGTAGAGGTTCATTTGCTGATCAGAAGGGCAAGGTTGAAAGAAGAAGAGATGAAAAACATGGATCTAGAGAAAACTACACATTCAGAGGAAAAGCTTGACATTTTGGTGAGTGTAGTAGAAGAGATGGTGAGGAAAATGACTGTAAAAGATAAAAATGATGTTCATGAACAAGTAGTTGATCCAAAACATTTTGTTTCTTATCTCAGTATTCATAAGGATTGTTTTTTATATCATCTTGGAGAAGAAAGACCTGTTGATATGACATGTATGCTTGGCGGCGTATTTTATACTGACGATTTGCCTCAGTTGGATCAGTATGATGATGATGATTGTGCTCTCCAAACAGAAGCTAATCTTGCAGACAAATCAGCAGCTAGTTTGTGGGATGAGGAAGTTCGCTTACAGCAGCTCGAGTACAGTGATCAACCGATGCATATCAGCTATGGAAACAATGAGGAAAGTGAGATTTTGAAGTAAGTGAAGGATATTTGCCATTTTTCTTTGATTCATGTCAGTTCATCAGAGATAATTTCCATGCAATCAGGCATCAACTATCGAAAAATCTTGATTTGGATCCTCTTGAGGGCGATGAAAAAATTGTTCCAGACTTCTTATATTCAGAGTTCTAGCCCCCAAATGCCATTAATAGTCAGGTTGCACATGAAGACATAGAAGCTGGCATATATGATCAAATGATACAAGAAGATTCCTTACCTTTATGTTTTGAATCATTTCAGTTTTTGCGGGGTAAATTGCATAGTAAATCTTCAAATGAAAAGATTGTAGGAAATTAATAATCTCTCAGTTTTAATGTTGAGGATGAGATAGATGGCGAAATTTTTGAGCAGGTCATTAATAAGAAATCTTCCCCTGAAATGATTGATGAAAAAATTTTGGATACAGAACCAAATTTGCAACCACCAAACACAATTCAAGGTTAGATTACAAATGAAGATGAGGCAGCCGAAATACATGATTTAATGATGCAAAAGGATTTTGTACCCTTGTGTTACGAAGCATTTCAGTTTATAAGGCAGAATCTTCATAATATCTCTAAAGAAAAAGATGAACAGCCAATAGGATGTCATACAGTTTCAATAGATACATCGCAGTAGTCTCCTCAAGTTTTTGATGATCCTTTTGCTCATGTGTTAGATTTTGTTTGCTGTAAAAATTCTTCTTCATCAGCTAACCATGCAACAAAAGAGAATGTTGATAATCATCTGTTTCAAGGGTCACCTTCATTATCTTGTTTAACAGATTGTTCATTTCATATCCCATACCAAATTTTGCAGTCATATGAAGAGATTGATAAAGGAGGCTTTGGTTCTGTTTGGAATCAACAACAGAGTTTGGTTCTTCACGAAATTCAGGATTCTTTTGACCGTTTGCTACAATCATCAGAGAAAGACAGTGTAGATGTGAGGGAAAGTTTGATATCTAGCTATGAAGATTACTTGGACCAGAGCAGTAATGTGTTCATGGAAATCAATGGCGATGCTTATGAAGATCCTTTTGCAGTATTCTTGAAGTCATCCAGCCAATTCATGCTTTGCAAGTTTATCAGTAGTGAACTTGATTCCAAGTTTCCATGGGAGTTGCCTTTCGATTCTTCCCTTCTCCTTCGCATCAGAAAGCATTTGGGAAGAAATAAAATATCAGCCATAATGCTTACCTGGTTGCATTGGTTGTTCCATCTCACTTGACCGGGTGGTGGAAAGAGTAATTAGGGTAGGTTTGCTGAATAAGCTCAAATATGAGAATGTTTCCAGTTTTTTAGTTAGGATTTAGTCATGTCTGGTTTTATTATGGTTTTCAGTTTGATTCTTCAGTCAGAGTCCATCTGCATAATGTCAGTTTCTGTGTTTTGACTCCATAGCCCAATGGACGAAGGCACTGTCTGCTCTCCCAAAGATCTGCAGTTCTTGGCACCTCCAAGAAGCTGGAGCTACCATCCCTATTGGAGCCAATGTTAGAGTCGATCTGGTCAATCCTCCATCAGAGATCAAAACTCTTTCTGCATTTCATTTTTAGGAGTCTCGCTCCATTCACTCAGCTGCATTCCGCTAGGGGCATGCCATAATCTGACGAAAGGGTCTTCTCAGTCATTTCCCCTCATGCCTGATCCTACTAGTTTAGGTCTATTTGTCAAATCATTTTAAAGGTCATTTACTGTTATGTTCTAATCTCTTGGTCAGCAAAGAGTTAGTAGGTCTAGGGTGTGCAAATTGTTGTTCTCAAAGTGCTTCAATAATACTTGCAGGCTAGAGGAAGGTTCAAGAATTCACTCAAATGACGTTTATGAGCAAGAAAAGATGAATTTTGGAAAACTGAGAGTGGTTTTTGTCCACAATAGGTCAATGAAGAAAAACCTCCTTCACTTTTTACACATGTGTCATGGTTTTAGAGAAATGTCAAAAATACAATTGCCTCAGGAGAATTGATGCACCTCTAAAGTGACCTTGGAAATATCAATTTTTCTCCTAGCATGGTTAGCCAAATGACTTGCATGATGAGTAAAATGATAACTAGACACAAATATATTTCCAATGAGCTATCATGAGCTCAATTTGGAGTTGAGCAACAACACTCTGCCTTGAGGCAGCCTCATTTGGCACATTTTGACCAGTCTTGGGAGATTTGACTTTTTACAGGGAAAATGAACTCCAAATTAAAAAATTCTGATTTATTTGGAAAGTAGACTCAAATACCTTTCCAACGAACTATCCTGTACCCACTTTGGACACCAGGAAGGCCTCCAAAAGGCTCCTACAAAAGGGCTCGACACACTGGGAAGGCGCGGCGCACTGGGCTAAAAGGCCTGGATTTCATTGAAATCTTCCTCCAAATTGAAAATTCTTCATTCCACAAGTAGGTAAAGCCTCCATTTTTGTGTTTCATCAAATTTTTCACTAGGGTATGGTGGTTTATGGACGCTAATGATTGAAACAAAAATTCAACCCTTTCATTTTGAATTCCTCACATGTAAACTATTGCCTAGGGTTTCAAAACTTGTTCACCACCAAGGTTACTCTTTTCCATTATTTCTTTTGTCCTTAATTCCCTTTGTTCCTTGATTCCATTTTTCCCCATCCCCTAAAGTTACTAAACCCCTATCCTAAATTCCCTTTCCCAAAACTTTTAAAGGTGAAAACCTAAACCCTATCCCACACATAAAACCTCTCAAACCCTCCTATATTTCCCAAAAAAATATCTCCCAATAGTCCCTAATCCCTCACTATTTTTCCCTCCCCTTACTGTCCCTCATGTCATTATTTTCTCTTGGTGAAAAAGGTCAAGCACATCATCAAAGGCATTACAAGACAGTGTGACATATCAACACTTATTTTTCCAAGACAGTTTGTCCACCAGCAGACACGACATCTGATCCGTCATATGATCATGAAGAAGAGACACACAGTGATTTGCCAACAGAGGTACATGAACCCAGGAGGCCTCATAGAGGTGGCAAAACATCTATGAAGACCAGCAGGCTGCGCAATGAAGCCTAAATGAGAAAACACCCATTCAGCAGGAGATAGAGGCTGATCGAGAGATTTGGCTCAAGAGGATCAAAATCCACTTAGAGAGGATGTTGGACAAATCAAATAAGGACCATGCATTGCTGAGACACATGGATTTCCACTACATGTTACGGAACAAGGTCTGCAATGCACGAATCAGGAATTTAAAGGCAAAACTAAAGAAGGCAATAAGGAAAGAAAAAGAGGAAAAGGGAGCATGATCGTCTTCAGATGTTGACCAAAGCCTCTTTAGCCCAGCATGATACTTGATGGAGAAGCTCCAGCCTGAATTTCAAGAAATTTGGAGCGTTTTTTGTATTTTTGCAAATTTTGTACAAAAAACAAGGTTTTTCTCCCTGTGCGCCGCGCCACTTGGCGCACGCTTATGCTAGGGAGCTCTAAATTGCAAAAAAATTATATTTTTGGATTTAGCAAGAAAAATCATGACTGATGGTGCATGGCCAAGAAGTTTGGGCAAGTTTTGAGTCCTCATGAGGTCAAAAACACTCAAAAAATGACCTCTCTACCCCTATTTTGACACACAGGAAGTAGTCTTGGGAGATTAAAGTTTTGGAGGGGTAAAAGAGCACCAAATTCAGAAATTCCACTTGGGTTGGAAAGTATACAAGCAGGGCTTTCTAACAAGTACACTTGGGAACAATTTGGACTTCAGAAAGTACCTCAAAACCACCTCCAAAGTGGCACGATGCATACAGTTTTAGGCGCGGCGCACAAAGACCCAAAGGCCAAAATCACTTTCGCTCCGCGAAATTTCGATTTGCGATTTTCTCCAAGTGGGTCCATTCATTTACAATACATTTTTCCCGGTGCCTAAGGCAAAGTTTAAAAAGCATTTTCACTAAAGGTTGGCTTCTATCCAAGTGGAAAAAGGAAGGCGAGCAGTCACCCAAAAAAAAATCTACGCTACAGTTTTGTTATTTTTGTAACGCTGCACCTGTCACTAATGGTTGGACTTTCATTTCCAATTTGTAATGATTTAAAAAAAATCCCCAGCTTTGGGTCATTCCATTTCCTGATGGAAAAGTCTATTTATTGTATGAACAACCATTTGCAAAGGGTTGGTTGGAATTTCTGGGAATAACGTGGAGAAAAAACCTAGCATTCTCACTGTACAGTTTTGGCTTGGAGATTAATAGAATGATGCAGCTCTGATTCATGAGATCCTTGTGGTGTGAGTTTAGCAATGTGTTTTCTTTTCTATGTTTCATATGTACTATGTTATGTTTACCATCCATTCATAATCATTTCTGATTGAATGCTCTTAAGTAGGAATGGTAGAATCGAGTTTATGCTCTGCCTTGTAAAGCATTCATATTTTGTGTATTTCTTCTGTCTGAAAAGGATTCAGGTGTATGCCCTTTTTAGCTTTTCTTAACAGTCTTTCCACTCCATTTTATTTAAATCTGATTGCTAAACCTCCCACCTATCTTGCCTCCTGAAATATTCCGTGTCTTTGATTTAATTTCCCAGCTCATCCGATCCTTTGGCCCCACACATGCCCAGAAAATTCAGTCATTTAAAAAATTGCCTTTTCCATATCTATTTACTAGCCTAAAATCAGTATTTCATTTTGAGTCATCTCAGCCTTTATTGTGTATTTTTACTGAGTGTGACCCGGAGAGAGCCCTCTCCTGTTCTGGTAGGGCTAGCTACCAGACTGAGCGTGGTTTGTGGTTACCCTGAATTTTGCCTTCTTTCAACCCAAGGCAGATTTAGGCTCTAACACATGGCCCCTTCCTGGTCCCATTCCACCTCGTCCTTGACCTCGCCCCTGAAATCAAGCATGCGCCATCCCTGCATCTGGGTCAAGGACTTGCGTTTCAGTCTGCATCCTATATGAAGGGGTCTGATCCATCATTAGCTCATAACTATGGCAAGTGCGCTCATCATGGCCTACTGAACTACAGAAATTACAAAACAATTTTTGGGGTGTCCATGTATACTTCTACAGCAAATGACAATTATCCGTCATGTGTTTCCCTCCCATCTGGTAGATCGCACACCATAAATAGGGTGCTTCACTCATCCATTCCTGTGCCTCCGATCTCAATGGAATTGGCCCTCCTCCTGCCAAGTAGTTCGTGAACACTGGATAGTGATCCTTGTCATGGCCCTAGCCTTTGCATTTTATGCACCATACTTCCTTGCATGCCTCAAGCCGCGATGATCTATCCTACTTCAAACTTTTCATCTCCAAACACAAATTTTGTATTTGCACCTAGATTTCTGTTGCCACTATGGCTCAGGCACAGGTGTTTTCCTTGATGGCAACCTTCTTTGGTATCAGATCTTAGTTCAGGCACTCAGAAAGTAGAAAAATATATATATGCAGGTTCATCCAGATGAAGGCACGTATACACGCGGGTTATACATTAAAAAAGCGCGTATATGTTGGGGATCATTCTTTTGGTCCATGGCAGTTAGATCTTGGAACTTGAATCTATGATTTGGACCATGGCATCTCGTCAGATATGTTGATCCCTAGTTTTGGGTTCATGGTATTGAAATGTTATGGTTTTGGACCATGGTATTGGGGAAGGCCTAAGACTATAAAAGAGGAAGGAGATCTTGTGACAAATGGGCATCTGAATTATAATTGAAGATCTGAAAAGTGCTAGAGCTGGTATATTGGGTGGTGATGCAGATCTGGATCTGAAGGAAGGAGGAACTTTAGCGCAAAAGGAAGGATAAGTTCTATTCATGGGTCATAATCGTTAAGCTTGAATGATAGTATATTTGTATGATTTTGATTTGCTAGATGCGACGCTTGCTTGATCTATCTAGTAATCTGGGTTAATTAATGATTGAATAGTTGAAAGAGTGAATTATCCTTCGTAAGATCTGTATGCAGGTTCAGTAAGGCGAAGACACGTATACATGCAGTTTCAGTGAAGTAAAGGGGCGTATACGTAGGTTGTTTCATACGCAGAAGCGTATGCACGCTAGTTTCAGGCTGTTGAAATAGCGTATATAATCTAAGTTGTGATCTAGCTACTTCTGACTATTGCTGTTGTGTTCTGGGTTCTGCTTTCTGGTGTATGGTTTCTGGTACTGTGTTTTGGGTATAGTTGTAAGGAGAATATCTACTTGATTCAGATCTAATTTGTGAAAAGGAGATTGGTTGATTCTTGATGATTGTTTGATGTTCATGGATCCAGTCTGAAAATTGATGAAACGGGTCCCGGAAGAAAAAGAAGTTGTAGCCTTTTGTAAGGTCAGCACGTACTATAGTATCTTGGCTAGTGCAAGAGCTAAGGGGGGTGTACTCCCTTCCAGGAGAAGATGGGAAAAAATAGAGAGAGTTGTAGCTCTTTGCAGGTTGCAGCCTGCGTACTGGTAAAGGACTGCACCAGTACATTGTAAACCAAAGTTTCTAATTAAAGAAAGATAGAGACGAATTGCAGCAGGTGGTTTTCACCCACATTGGGTTTCCACCTTATATTTGGTGTTCTTGTGTGTGATTTTCTTTCTACTCTGTTTTACTATCTTTGGTTACTGGTATTTGATGCTCCATCTCAGATTAACAAACATCATCTGAAAGTTTAAGTAAATTAAAAGTTTGCTCTGTATACGCGGTTTTTCTTCTAAATAGTTGCGTATATACGCGGGTTGAATTAACTGAAGTAGCGTATACAATTTGGTTTTTGAAAAGGATTATTTGACTTGATAATACTGATTCACCCCCCTCCCTCTCAGTATTATTTCCAACAATTGGTATCAGAGCAGGTCCTTCTGAAGAAGCTTAATCGCTCGAAGGAAGATCTTTCATCATGAGCAACTACGAGGGAAGCATCAATCAGCACGGTTTGATGGAAAAACTATGATATTGAAAGTAAGAGTCACTGCCTATCTTCAATCTCTGGGTACTGAAGTATGGGATATCATCGATACAGGGTATACTTTTCCAGCATCAACTCCCACAGATCCGGCTGAGAAGAAGAAATACGAAACGAATGCAATGGCGGTCAATACTCTATTGGGATGTCTATCACAATCTGAATTTGTCAAATTCATGCAGTATAAGTCTGCTAAGGAAATTTGGGACAAGATTGTTCTGAGCTATGAAGGAGATGAACAGGTAAAAAGGGAAAAACTCCAAACTCTCAGAATTCAGTATGAAAATCTTAGAATGTATAATGATGAAAGTGTGGCTAACTATTTTCTTCGTGTAGATGAGATTGTTAATTGTATGAAAAATTTGGGTGAAGAAGTAAAGGAGGTTGTTGTAGTTGAAAAAGTTCTAAGATCTTTGTCCCCTAGATTTCAATCTAAAGTTTCTGCTATAGAAGAAAAAGAAAAGCTTCAAGACCTTAAAATGTCACAGCTGCATGGAATTCTAACTGCTTATGAAATGAGGAAAGGTGGACCATCAAACAGGAGAGAAGCTGCCTTCAAGGCTTCTGGCAAAGGAAACTACTATGAGTCTAGACACATATCAGAAGAAGAAGAAGAATCAAATTTTGTCAAAAATCTTCAACGGGGCACTGGACGTTTCCGAGGTAAGTTACCATTCAAATGCTTTACTTGGGAAGAGTAGGTCACTATGCAGCCAAATGTCCTCACAAAGATAAGATTGACAAGGGAAAGGAACATGTTAGATGGAACAAGAAATAGAATGCAAATAAGAAAAGCTACTACACTCATGAAGATAGTGATGGACTATCAAATAGCGATGAAGATGAACGAGGTAACCACTATAAGCTTTTAATGGCCTTTGAAGATGATGACTACATGGATGCTATAGATGTGGATGGTTTTTATGATGAGATTACTAGACTTAAAAGATGTTTAGATGAAAGTAATGTGATCATTGACTCTCTACAATCTCAACTTGATGAGAAAGAAAAATCACTTGAGAAGCTAGAATGTGAAATTGTTGGCCTTAGAAAAGAAATGGAGAAAACAAAAGCCCTTAATCTTAAATTTGTTAAAGGATCTGAAACTTTGGATGAGATTATCAGTGTGCAGCATTTGCCTCTAATCAAGACAGGTCTGGGGTATAATGGAGAAGCATCTCAAGCTTCCACCTCCAAAAGTTATCTTAATGTAGCAAGAAGGAGTGAGCAAAGGCCTAATAGAAATCATCAAGTAAATCAGGGACAATCTTCCTCAAAGATGAACAAAGACTATCAAGAAAATCAGGGACATGTCACCTTAAGGACAAACAGAAGCTACAACCAGCCACAGGTAAGATCTTCCCAATTTTCTTCAAGAATGGATGTCAGTAGAAACTACAATCGGTTGGATGATAATCGCAGGAATTTCTTCAATGGCCAATGTTTCTCTTGCCATAACTTTGGTCACAAAGCAGCTCAATGTGTTGCCTATAAGACAATCATGACTAGAGAAGCTCAAAAACAAAGAAGTATGCCTATAATCATGAAGAGGACCTATAACAACTTTTCGCCCTTGAAAGTGAAATTGAATGTTCTATCTGTAATAATTTTGGTCATGAAGATTCTGAATGCAGGAGCAGGTTTTGGAAGACATCTCAGAAGGAACAAACCTCAAGTGCCAAAACATGGAGAATGAAGGAACCCCATCTAGAAAGATGTGGGATAGCCTTATATGCGGAAGGACGGGAAAATCAATGGTACATCGACAGCGAATGTTCGAAGCATATGACAGGTGATAAAGAAAAACTTGAATCATATACTGCTTTAGAAAAGGGAAAGAAAGTTTCATTTGGAAATGATATCCCAGCAGCCATAAAAGGAAAAGGCATTGCTCAGTTGAAAGAGGATGTCAAAGCTAGAAATGTTTTGTATGTTGATGGCTTAAAACATAATTTATTGAGAGTGTCAGTCAGATGTGTGATCAAAGAACCGAGGTGATATTCAAATCAAATGGATGTCTTGTTCATGATCTTGATACAGGTAAAACAATGATCAAAAGCAAAAGAACTCCAAATAATCTATACATATTTGAAGAAGGACAACAACAATGCTACCTAAGCAAGAATGATGAACACTGGTTATGGCACCGAAGGTTGGGAATCTAAGCTTTTCACAAATAAAGAAAGCTTGCAAGTACCAGGCAGTTCGTGGTCTTCCAGACATCAAAATTCCAGACAACACCATATGCAAATCATGTTAGTTTGGGAAGAAAACTAGAACTAACTTCCCTAAGAAGGAAGCATCAACCAGCAGGCCTCTTGAGTTAGTTCATATAGATGTATGTGGTCCATTTAGGACAAGGTCACCTCGAGGAGAAGAATACCTTATATTATTCATTGATGACTACTTTAGGATGGTTTGGTTAGGACTTATGAAGCACAAGGATGAAGCATTTGAAAAATTTAAATCCTTCAAAGCCTTGGTTGAAAATGAATCAGATTACAAAATTAAGTGCCTCAGGTCAGACAGAGGTGGGGAGTTTACCTCGAATGAATTTTTCAATTTCTGTGAAGAACATGGAATAAGAAGGGAATTCTCTACAGCTAAGACTCCTCAGCAAAATGGAGTGGTGGAAAGGATGGACAGAACAATCCAACAAATGGCCCATGCTATGCTTGATGAGTCTGGAACTCCCGCAACTTTCTGGGGAGAAGTTGCATATGCTGCAGTTGTTATTCTCAACAAAACAGATGTCCGAGTAAACAACACTCAAACTCCACATGAGATCTGGTATGATAAAACTCCTTCGGTAAAGCATTTCAAAATTTTTGGGAGCAAATGCTATATTAAGAATACGGATGAACATCTTGGAAAACTTGAACCTAGAGCGGATGAAGGCATTCTCCTTGGATATTCTCCCTATAGCAAAGCATATAAGTTCTATAATAAAAGACTTGGAAGAATTGTTGACAGCATTGACGTAGTGGTTAATGAAAAAGGATACATTCCTAGGCAAGTAAATCATGAAGATATCGAAGAAGGTGAAGAATACTCTCCAAATCAGACAGATGATGAAGAAGAACCTCAAGAGGCACCAGAAGAACAGATAAGGATAGAAGAAAAGACTCCATCTAGGTATGTTCAGAAGAATCATCCTGAATCTCAGATTTTGGGACAGAAGGAAGCAGGTATTCAAACTAGAAGAACAATTGCAGAAGCCTCAATCTACTTGGCATTTCTCTCCTCCACTGAGCCACAAAATGTAAAAGAGGCATGCAAAGATGAAAGTTGGGTCAAGGAAATGGATGAAGAACTTGAGCAGATTGAAAAGAACAACACTTGGGAGTTG
>APFE030178295.1:107773-118016 GCA_000404065.3 Pinus taeda
ACTAGTATCTTGGCTAGTGCAAGAGCTAAGGGGGTTGTAGCTCCCTTCCAGGAGAAGCTGGAAAACGAGAGAGAGTTGCAGCTCTCTGCAAGTTGCAGCCTGCGTACTGGTAAAGGACTGCACCAGTACATTGTAAACCAAAGTTTCTAATTAAAGAAAGATAGATACGAATTGCAGCAGGTGGTTTTCACCCACATTGGGTTTCCACCTTATATCTGGTGTTCTTGTGTGTGATTGTCTTTCTGCTCTGTTTTACTATCTTTGGTTACTGGTATTTGATGCTCCATCTCAGATTAACAAACATCATCTAAAAGTTTAAATAAATTAAAGGTTTGCTCTGTATACGTGGTTTTTCTTCTGAATAGCTGCATATATACGCGGGTTGAATTAACTGAAGTAGTGTATACAATTTGGTTTTTGAAAAGGATTATTTGACTTGATAATACTGATTCACCCCCCCCCCCCTCTCAGTATCATTTCCAACAATTTGTTGAACTCCCTACCCAGGGTCTTGTGTCGAGGTCTCATGTACTCTCATTTCCATTTCCAATGCTTCGGCCTGGGAAAAAAGTTTTTGTTGTGACAGCATCGTCCTCAAGTGCGGTGTCAGAGATGCTACAAACTTTGCATGATTTTTTCCATATGTCAGCGTCATATTGGCTTCATGGATCGTACTCTTCAGCCATTGATCTAGATCCCAGGAAGTCTCACCTAGGAGCATCGCAATTTCTTTAGACCTGATGATTGGTTGTGTTTCTGACTTTGGCCTATTAAATTCCCCGTTCAGCGCGTTTTGGATCTCTGCTATCCCTACATTTGGGTGGTCATTAGAGTGCTTGATATACCATGTTAATGTGCAATCCTGCAGCGCGCTCACCAATGTAGCATTCTTAATATTGTCATCTGTGACACCTTGTGCTTCCCATACTGCTCTTACCATGAACCAAAATTGGTGCGGATCTTCATTCCCTACTCCTCTGAATACTGGTAGTTTGACCACACTCGCCATACTAAACTGTGGAGGTGGTGGAGGTGGAGTGGGTGGAGATGGAGGTGAGGGAGGTGAAGCGGGTGGCGGTGTGGGCAAAGGTGGTAACTGCGGAATGCGCTGCCTTATCAAACTGGTCGTGCTTCTTGGAGAGACCTTAGCGAACTCTTCCTCGCTTTCTCGTGAGGGTGAAATTAAGGGACTATTTTCTAATTCTTCACTACTTTTGTAGATCTTTCCGCTCTGCGTAATCCCAAGCATTAATGTATTCACATGACCCTCTTTTCACACAATAGCATCTTCATCCAAGTATTCAAAGATTTAATATACTTACCTTGCAGTCCTTTGAGAAAGTGTTGTTCTACCTCACTGTAGCTCAAGGTCATGTCTACCACAAACTCAGTGATAAATCCCCCTATTATCCGGTCAAGCCAATGGTCCATAGCTCGCACGATCTTATCTTCTGATGCTTCTAGTCTGCACACTAATTCTAGAATCCACACTATTGGTTTGTCGAGCCTACACCTTCCCTGGTTGTCGTCTAACTTCACGATCCACTCATACAGCTCAGAAGGAAAGGATGCAAAGAAAATCTCATGGATTTCCATATACACATAGCGCTCCAACCACTTCTCCTTAGATACTTGCAGAGTTTTGTTTTCCTGTGTCGCGAACTCGTGAATCTTATTGTCCAACCACTCTTCAATTTCCTTCTTTGTTGGGTTCCAATGGCACGACATCAGACACCCCTTATGCGGATCCCTATCCCAGCAATGGAACCACTTGTTGTCTTAGTGGGGCCTGACCCAGGTTCAGAAGTGATTTAGCCAAGAAAATCCCGGTACTACTGGCCCTTTCGGCAACAGTCTATGGAGCGCGGACTGAGGTATCACCCGAAGTAGTATGGGAGGGTGCTAGAACCAGGTTTCCACACCCTGGGGATTTCTGATAGGAGGTTATTGGTACGCGGTCCAACCTTCACACTTACTATGCTACGCGCATCAGCAGGCACCCCGCGCCCTACGATATTATCTTCGTGCAGTCCTAGCCACAACACGACCCGTGTTATTTACCCAAGTCTTCCTTAATTAGGCTCTGTTAGCTGATTACTTAGATTATTTTCATATATAAGCATTCATACAAGTATTTATTAATTGCGCGCAGTAAATAAATAGAGTAAAAGTAATGCATAACATAAAAATATGGATTCAAGAACAGATGCATAGAGTAAACATCTTTTTATTAACTTTCAATCCCAAGTACAGACCCGAATCTGCTCTACGCACTCAGCTGTAGGGGTCCGCGCAATCAGCTACAAACTCTTCTAGGCCTCTGCGCACTTAGCTGCAGAGCCTCTTCCTACTACTATGACCTAGTACACTTCCGATCCAACTCTAACCCTGAACCATGCCTTCGCTATTCTATCTATCTGTGATTTTCTTTACACTTAGAACCTTTCTCTATTTATACAATCCCATGGTCCGTAGACCATGGGTAGGTTGACACAACTTTACATTAAATTACAATATTTTAGGGCGAACAACCCTATGACTCATCCTAGACTTTGCGCTCCGCGCTCGTAATTTGCGAAGTCTTACAATATAATTGACCAAAACTTGGGCTTTGAGCCCAAAAACATGTTGCGGGGATCCCATGCCCAACAATTAAACTAAGAATTAAAATCGAATTCTATTCTCATAGCAACTTGTAAATAGTTAATTAATTTTAATTAACTTAATTAGCTTACAAATTTTGATTTGGAAGTATTTCTGTAGCCATGTATATGTTCTCCCTAAGTTTTAGGGGTCCGGTATGAGTTTAAATTGAGTTGGAAATTAGATCGCTTGGTTTACTGAGTTAAGTTCAGTTAAATTAGTTCTAAATTGTTTTGGGAACTAATAGAGGACTAACAGTCAATTGGTGCACTAATGCATCCACTAGTGCTACTCTAGTTAACTGAAGATTCCCTCATGAGAAACTCATGCATGTCTATTGGTCAGCAAAATTATCCTATTTTTAACCTCTATCTTACCTCGAACACATTACCTAAGCCTCTTTTTTAACCTTCGAGCCTATTTATTCCTACACTTCTCTTAAACTTGTACTCATTCTAGCACTTCTTTAATGGTTTTCGTATTAAGGGTTATATATGAACTTAATTATTAATTAAATAGATTTAATATCTTGTTTTCCTTTGCAACTTATATATATTCTCTTTCCTAAGGTAATTCGATAAGGCGAAAGTATTAATCAATGTGGAAGATGGGTTGGTGTAGGAATGATTCTTGTACCATCGGTCATTCTTGCACTTCCGAGGTAGCTGTCAAATTCAACATGGTTCACCACTTACAACCGAGATAGCTTAACAAACTGCACAGATTCTTTTCCTGAAGATCAGATGTCTTTGTTGGGCTTGGAGCATAGAGGAATATGTGGTATGTGAAGACCAAGGCTTTGACCGAATACCCTGATTAATTCTTTTGTTGAAACAACCAAAAGCCGAGATTACACTTATGTTTTGATTTCTGTTGCAGCCATGAGCTAAACGAATGTATATTTAATATGGTTTCTAGTGGAAGCTAGGTAGTGATATGTTGGTGAAATTTTTGTTTATACTATAACTTTGGTATCGTCGTACTTTTTGGGCTGGATCTGGGATCCAGGATGTATATTTTCTACTCTTGAAGTTTAATACAAAGGATTGCACCAGCTATGCATTTTCTTGTTCTAATATCTTTGTGATGTATTACTTAAGTACCTGAAGTTCTAGATCTCGTAGCAGGGAAACAAGTTGGTTGGATAGGGCCCAGCCAAACCGGCTCGTTCTTCCTATTTCATGAGGTGTTTTAAACTTATTTTTTATGCAAGGTTTGAGCAAGCTATATTTTTTTCTTTCATAGTTAACATCCTTTGACTTCTTCATAAGCTGTGTGATTCAGATCCGAAGTGTGTAGGCTTGGGTGTGTTTATTTCTTCCTTTTTTGCTAACCCTGCTTTCATTTGATGCGTGTTTAATTTCCTTTCTGTAAAAGGAGTGCATTTTAGTTACTTGCACCAGTGCATTTTCATTTCTGCAAGTGAAGGTTGCTTAGTTTATATCTGCAAGTCCTTTTATTTCCTGCAAGTTCATTTGCTTTCTTCTGTAAATTGGGTTTTAAATCTTAGTGGAGTTTCTAAGCATTCTCAGTATGAAATTTCAGTTTAGAATTAATTTATCTTTATGAGCTTTAATGAAACATTATTTGCATTATATAGATTTGTTCTTGCACTCATTTCCTTTCTGGAAGTAACTCAGTTTAACAACGAAATTATTGAAGGGACCTCTAAGCTATAACTTATATTTATAATAAGTGCAAATCTGATTTACGTAATAACAGTCATTTCAGGAAGAAGCTTGCTCGTATTTGAATTGGATAGTTATTTTTCACATGCAAGAAGTTTCCTGTTCTAGCAAAGATTTTTCTTTGACTTTTGAAGTTCCTTTCATTCTTGAATGTGTAATTAGTTAAAGAGTCTTTTTCTTATGAATGTCTATTTCCTCAGCTCTGTTTCACCTTGCAATTCATTCTTAGTTAACACACTTTTCATTTTCTACAAGTTGTTTGGAAACTCAGTACAGGAACGTTGATTTCTTGGTACATGAACCTCTGTTTAGGTACAAGAACCAAATTCCTGGTGCAAGAACAGGATGCTCTAGTACAAGAACCCAAATCTCTTGTATGAAGGTCGAAATATTTAGTGTAGGCACAATACATACTTCTAGTGTAGGAACATCGCTTCACTACAGGAACGTCGTTCCAGTACAGGAATGTTGTTGTGGTGTAGGAACGATGGTTCAGTGCAAGAAGGAAAATATTTAATGAAGAAAAATTTCCTTAGCAATTTAATTACTTCTTTGTCCTATGACTGCACTGAGCTTAGTGTCAGATACTTATCTTTTATAAAATTTGAAGTTCCTTTTATGGAGTTTCTGCAAATTATTTTCTTTTTCATCCCAACACCAAAATTCTCTTGGTATTATTTGTCGTGTGATCTTTTTTATTCTGCAAACTATAATTAAGAAAGATAGGAATAGATTTAGTGAAGGTTCATATCATTTCTTGTGCTACGCCTCTAAGCTTATGTAGCCCTAGGTTAACAAATTAAGCATTGAAGGAGTTTGTTGAACTGCAATTCTTGCACCCAACAATGTCAGTTCAGAGAAAGGCCCAATTTATACTAGAGTGCAGGGACAGTGTACTATCAATGGTATTATTTACTGGAGTTTAAATATCATGCATGCATCATAGATTGATCCTATGCTTGGATTTCACAGTATTGAAAGCATAAATTCCCTTTAAATACAGGTTATTCATCCTAGGAATTACACAAGAGATTAGGGGTTTGGAGAGCTACAAATTGGCTAAGTGTTGGCCAAGAGCTAGCTTGTGAGCTGAGGGAGTTGAGCATACTTGTGCGGAATTGTTCTAGTGAGTTTTGAGCAGTGTCTTTCCCCAGATACATCTTGTGTTATGTGCCATTGATTTATCTTCTTCTTGTTCTTATTGTTTTCATCAATCTATTGGTTTTCGCTGGTTGAAAGTAGAAGCAGATTATTATCCTATGCTTTAGTACATTGCATAAGCTTGTGAATCTACAGGATTTTCTACACTCATTGCTAAGTACCTTGCCTATTGGGAGGTCACAAGGTCAAATCTCCTCAATGCCCTTGGGGTTAGGCCTGATATATTAGGCTGCCTTTAGTGGATATGTGTGGATTATTGCTCGTGGATGTAGCGGCCACTCACTGCTCAGTGACTGTGAACCATGGTTGCCTTAAAAAAAAAGCACCAAGGGATAGCTCAATTGGTCGAGCCCTTGTTTATAAGTACCTTGCTTATTGGGATGTCATGAGGTCAAATCTCCTCGATGCCCTTAGGATTAGGCTTGATATATTAGGCTACCTTTGGTGGATCTGTGTGGATTATTTCTCGTGGACATAGCGGCCACTCAATGACTACAAACCATGGTTTCCTTTAAAAAAACATAATTTTATAGATACTTTATACAGAGAAAAGTAAAGTAATTTAAATTGAAAATTTTCTTATATTTTCACCTTAGTGAGAAAGATTGAGAGAATTTCTTATTCCATTAATAGTGGCTTTCTAATTCAATGTATGAGGGAATTTGTGGAATTTTTCAATGTTTAATATGGATTTGATATGTAATATTTACAAAATTAATAATAAAAATAATTAAATGTATACATAAAGGAAAATATTATGAGTCATCATATTTCAACATTTTAATGTGGAGAACGTGAATTATAAACAAAACATTTCAATCTCAACTACATATATATTATACTAGCCTAAATCCATATCAACCTATTATATCAACTTAATTTTACAATCATAGTTTCAACCATACTAATATTTGTAATTTATAAAAATGTCTTCGCATTTTTTTTAAAGTCATTTTGCATGCAATTTTGTATAAAAAGTTTGATATAAGTTCACCAATACATAATCTATAATAAATATTATTTCATAAAATAAACATCATGATGATAACCATATAACAATCATAAACATCATCTAAGATACACATTAAAAATGTAGAAAATTTGCTGGTAGGTTAACCCGATAATGCAATATAAATCAAAGCAGAATACTATAACCTACTTCTACTATCAATTTGTGGAAGCTTAAAGATCGAGTTGAACAATATGACCAGAAGAAGAAGAATCAATGCACAATACACATGAAAAGACTTTGGGGAAAGCCTCAGCTAAAAACCCCACACTATTGTATTATCATACACGTGGAAATACATAGGAATTATACAAAGCCTTAGCTCTCACAGCTAGTCATCTCTCAGTACAATCCTCATAGATGCTCACAAGCAATCTTGGCTTCTCTCTAGCCTTCCCCTCTATCCTCCAAGCTCCTATTTCCTTGCACTGTTCCTCTAGGATGATTCTCCTTCAACCAAGTGGATGATCTTCACTACCAGGTGGATGATAACTTTCAAAACTGCACAATCTTCAAGGATGATACCTTGACTGCATGCATGAGTTTTCTTTATAAGAAAACACATGCAACTAATAGCACATTGTCCTTAAATTTTAAGTCAATTGGGTCTTTCTCACAATAGACATCCATGAGTTTCTGATGAGGGAATCTTCAGTTAAGTGGAGTAGCACTAGTTGAGTGCATGCATGCATCAACTAACTGTTAACTCTCTATTAGTTCCTCAAACAGTTTGGAACTACTTTAACTAGACTTAACTCAGTAAACTAAGTTAACTAATTACAACTCAAATATAACTCAATCTTATCTCCTTACTTTAAGGGATAACTCTTGCATGACTTCAGAAATACTTCTAACTTGAATTTCTCCAACTAGTTAATTCAAAATAAAAAAATTAATTATTTCCAAGTAGCTGTTAAGACTAAATTTGATTTTAATTCACAATTTAATTCAAGGAAAAATTAAATTGGAATATTCTTGTTGCCATATTTTAACACTCCCTCTCAACAAGAAAGGTATTATATTCCACCCCGATCCTGTCTTTATGGATCTCAAATGTACACTTTGACAATGCCTTTGTCACAATTTCATCATCTTGCTCCTCTGTCGAAATATAATGCAGCAACATGATACTCTCGACCTATGAAAAGCCACAAGCAAGAAATCTTGCCTGATGCTTCTCCACACTCCCATCGGCAACTTGCTTTATCTTGTAAAGCCAACGGGAACTCACAACTGACTTGTTCTCCGGTCTCGAAACCACGTCCCAAACACTGTTACAAACTATGGAGTCATATTCCTCCACCACAACATCAACCCAAATTGGTTGCTACACTTCTTACTCAAAGGAAGATGGCTCAGTCTCAACACATTCCCCAACAAGGGCCATGTATCCAGTGTACCTCTCAGGTGACCACCTTTGTCTACGCAGAGAAAATGGTGCTCCCACATTCTCTCTCGCATCCTCCAACAATCTGTCAGTTTCTCTTGTGCGCTTCTGTCCATCTCAAGAAGACTTTGCTTGAGTGGATAACTCCACTCCTGGAACCTCTACATGCAGTTACTGCGCATCAGTCTAAGGCTCCTCCTCCCTAGGAACCAACAGTTCCTCCACAGTCTATAGTTGGAGCTCCCTCTCAAGGGAAACTCGCATGGCCTTTTGCTCATCAAACTTGAGATTTTTGTGAACCACTGTCATCCAGCTGGTAGGAAAGTACACCCAATAGTTGTGATGTGTATCAGTGTACCCCACAAATATCCCCAACTTTGCTATCGACTTAAGCTTCTTCCGTGCATCCTTTATCCCATGGCAATATACCAATGAGCCAAAGATCCTGAAGTGACCCACATCTAGTCTCTTACTGGAGAAAGCTTCCTCTAGTGTCTTCATCCCAAGTATGCGATGCAGGCTTCTATTCTACAAATAGACCATTTTGTTGCATGCCTCATCCCACAAGTGAAGTGGTAGGCCTTGGTCATGTAGCATTGCCCGTGTTTCCCCTACAATAGTTATGTTCTTCCTCTTGGCCACCCCATTCTGTTATGGGTTATGAGGTGCCGTCAACTCTCGTTTAATTCCTTCCACTACACAGAATTCCTTAAACTCTTGAGAGACATATTCTCCACTGTTGTCACTTCTCAAGGCCTTGATCTTCTTCCCTGACTCTTTCTTGACCAAAGCTTTAAACTCACAAAACTTTGTGAAAGTTTTGTCCTTCTTCTGCATGAAATAAATCCAGCATTTACGAGAATAGTCATCAATGAAAATAAAATAATACCTTTTCTTCGATGTGGATGTTGTCGAGAATGGTCCACACGCATCAATATGAACTCACTCTAAGATAGCCTTTACTCGACTGTCTCAATCATGAAAGGAAGACTTGGTGTAATTTCCCAAGGTACAACCTTTGCATGTGTCAACTTGCTCAAGTTTACCTTTGGGAAGTCCTGTAGACACCTGTTGCATTATCTTCAAAGCCCCATGATGCAAATGGCCCAACCACCTGTGCCACAACTTGCCAATGTCTTAGGTTTGCACCAATTTTGCTTTTGTACTCAATGTTGCACAATCATCTACCTCTAGTTTATAGAGATTCTTCACCCGAATCCCTATGCTCTTGGTCTGACCCGTGGCTATGTGTCTTAGGAACGCATTTCTTTTAGTGAAGACAACATCATAGCCTTTGTCCTCCAACATCGCGATCGATACCAAGTTCTTCTCCAGTCCAAGCACATACATCACATCTGTCAAGGTGAGAGGAGTTCCATGCTCCCTTTGAAAAGCAGTCGTGCCCACTCATGAAACACTATACCTTCCATTGTCACCCATCTCTATGCGCATCTTGAGGTCTTTCTCCTCCAAGGCACTGAATAAAATTTTATCACTGGTCATGTGGAATGAGGCTCCACTGTCAAGATACCAGACACAACCAATCATCGATGACACCATGCATGCGATGAGGATAAAGTCCATTTCGAACTGAGAGGCTAATGCCTCACCTTTCGATCCTTCCGAGGATCCCTTCTTGGACTTCTTTGATGGGAAATTAGTCACATAATGTCCCATCTCGTGACAATTAAAGAATCTTACTTTAGACATCTCACCCTTCTTCCCTCCATGAGAATAATTTGATTTGAAATGGGAAGCCTTCCCATTCCCTTTCCTTGCCTTACTTGCTAAGGCCATATTTTCTTCATCATCATTCTTGGATGAAGAACCATCTCATGTTCTCCTCTTGATCTCCTCCTGCATAAGATCTAACCATAGTCGTTCCCAATCCAGCTGTTTCTCCCTTCCATTCACAAAGTCTTGGTAGCTATTCCAACTCTTTGGAAGGCCAAGGAGAGTGAGGATCACCATATCATCATTGGCAGTAGTTATTCCCACACTACCAAGCTCATCTCTATAGGTGGTGAGCTTGTTTAGATATGTGGAAATAGTATCACCCTTCTCCATCTTGATTCTTCAAAGCTTATCCTTGAGCGCCAATTTCCTCTGGTCACTACTGTTCTAGTAGAGGTCCTTCAATGTCTTCCACATTGAAAATGGAGTATCCTTCCCATGGAGACTTGATACAATATGGTCTCGAACTCCCTCAAGGATGATCCATCTCGCCTTCGCCACACACTTCTTCCACTTAGCCAACTGTTGTGCATTAGTTGAAGCTGGCTTTAGGATTTCTTGATCAATGAATTCCTTCAAGCCATTGTCTTCTAATACAGCCTCCATTCTATCTTTCTGTGC
>APFE030178295.1:146690-160037 GCA_000404065.3 Pinus taeda
CCGCTGCGCAATCGCCGCAACAAAGGGGGGGCTCTGCCCCCCCTCTAAACCCCAAGTTCACTACGTGGGTTAGTCGTGGAAAGAATATAACACAACCCAACAAGCTTGGGTAAATGTGGGAGGAGGGTGTTATAAAACCTCTCAAAAAATAAATTAAAAAGCTCAGAAGCGAAAGGCAAGGTCTCCCTCCCATGTCTCAATGCATGTCATTTATCCAAAGCCATGAAAACTACCTCAAAAAATAACATACCATCTGATGCAGCAAAGCATTTTAATCAAAGAATGAACATAATATAAAATAGGGAAACTAATGTGCTTCCCATCAATACTAGAGTGTGCAATGCTAGTGACTAATAACAAGAGGCACCTAACCTCCTCTATAGCAAAATAAGAAATCCATAATTGTCCACCACAGACTTGAAAAGATGATGGATGTACCGCATGAGGCTCGGCATATCTCACAATTTACATAAGTTGACTCTCAGCTACAACCCCATGGGGGACATCAGGGAACTAGGAAAATCCTCCCCTCTCCTAGATAGTCCAGTGATAAAGTACATGTCCTCCTTAGTGGTCCTATACCAAGCCATACGACTGACACAAAAATCCTACTCCTGGACATTCCATCGGCAGATCAGATGCACCAAAAATACAAATTCTGCCTTAAGTTATGTAGCCTCCTCATAGTAATTGAGGAGGCCTACATTCCTCAAGAGTGCTCAAGTCACTGCAGTAATAGGGTGAGGGTTTCAATCCCTCTCCCTCTCTCCGGCCCACCATGTTTAGATTATATTGTATGGGTCCACCTACTACTCCTGTTATTGTTGTTGCTCCCTCTACTAACATCTTTCTACATAATTGACATATAAAATACATCATCCTTATACATAAAATACATTTTTTATTATTAAATGAAACATGTATGTATAAATATGGAAACATAACTTTCCATTAAAAAAACAAAAAAACTTACCAATGAGCACAAAACACAGTCATGTACCGGCATCAATGCAGGTTCAACTACAATTGCATGAATAACGGTGCACAAATAAGTATGACACAACATTGTTGGTTCACAATTTTAACTTTTGGCAGTGGTGCAAACAACTTATGCACCAGTGCACACAGATAACCTTTTCACATCGGTATGGAATGTTCAGGTTATCGAACACACCAAGCTATGGCTATATTTTTATATATTAAAGAAGGACAAGTCAACTTGGAGGGGTTCTTCTACAAGATCAACTCTATATTTGGTTGTAACTCTCTCCATTTCTATTATACAAAGAGTTCATTGTTTTCATATATATGGTGTTATGATTTCATGTATTTCAATACCATGTTGATCTATTGAATGAAGGGATTGGATGATGCTACATAGATGTCATAGATCTTTGGCTTGTGTTGTCTGATTGTACAAGTTCTAATAATAGTGATCTAAGCTAGGATTAGAGCATACAAGCTAAGAGAGGAACAATACTTGCAAAAGCTTCTAGGTAGGCTTCATCCTGTTGTCCATTTATTTTAAGGAAAACATTTGTTTCTTTGCTTTATGTTGTTCTAGATTAGGCCACCCAGTCTAGGGAAGATACTCTTGTCTACAATCGTAGATTCCGTATAACAAGGTGTGTACTAAGAAACAAAAACAACAATTGAAGGAGTTGTTACAGGAATACAAGGATGTGTTTCGAGAGCCTAAAGGGTTACGACCTAAGAGAGAAGTGGAGCATGATATCCAGCTATTCTCAGACACCCCATTGCCAAATATTGAGTTGTATAGGAAGTTTTTTATAGAGCACAGTGAGGTGAAGAAACAATTTCGGAAAATGCTAGAACAGGATGTCATTCGACCGAGTACATCACCACATGGGTCACCCATCATCATTGTGCCAAAGAAGGATGGGACTTGTCAGATGTGTATAGATTACAGGGCGTTGAACAAAATCACGCTTAAGAATAGATACCCCCTACCCAAGAAAGATGATCTGCTAGATTAGTTGCAACAAGAAAAATACTTCACCAAGATGGAGTTAAAGTCTGCATAACACTGGGTATGAGTCAAAGAAGAAGACACCTTGAAGACCGCCTTCAAAACTAGGAAAGGTTTGTATGAGTCGTCAATCATGCCATTTGGTCTATTTATACACCAACTATGTTTATGAGGTTAATGAATGATGTTATGCACCCTTTTATAGATTCGTTTGTTATTGTATATTTGGATGATATATTGATATATAGTGTTACATGGGAGGAACATATTTCACATTTGACGTAGGTGCTAGAAACATTGAAGAAACACAGCTGCTATCAAATCTCAAGAAGTGTGAGTTTGTGCAACAATTCTTGGTGTATTTTGAGTATGTGATCAATGGAGGAGAACTGAAGATAGATCCTTCCAATATGGATATCATCATGAAATGGCTAGTGCCTACTAACATTTTTTAGGTCAAGAGTTTCATTGGGGCAACACAGTACCTAAGGAAATTCATAGCCTCATTTTCAACAATAGTAGCACCGCTTCATGCCATAATAATAAATGGCAAGAGTTTCCAGTGGAGAAAAGTTCAACAAAGGGATTTTGAAGAGCTAAAGAAGAAATCCAATCACCAGTTGTAGCATTACCAAACTTGCAGTGACCCTTTGAAGTGGAGACAGATGTGAGTGGGTATGCTATGGGAGTTATCTTTATGCAAGGAGGAAGGATTGTATGTTACCATTCTGAAGTATTTCACTAGGGATTCCTTAACTACCCTACCTAAGACAAAGAGCTTTATGCCATGGTGCAAGTTGTGAAGAAGTGGAAGAATTATCTGATGGGAAAGGAGATAGTAATCCACACATATCACCAGCCATTATAGTAATTGTAGGCCCATAGTAAGCTATAGAAGACTAGGAATTACAAGTGGATGGGATTTTTATAGCAGTTTCATTTGGTGATCAAGTATAATAAGGGCATCACCAACAAGTTGGTTGACATGCTTTCAAGGCCACCCACATCGAAGATTATAGCTTTGGGGACACTTATGCACATGGAGCAATTCACCCATGATGCATATAAAGAGGCATATTCAGAGGATGAGGACTTCAAGGAGGTGTATCAACAGTTGCATAGGCAAAGTCATGTGCACAATGGCGACAACACCATTGACTACCATCTCCAAGATGGGTTACTCTATAGGTTGGATAAGCTATGTGTTCCTAAATATGAGTGATTACGGCTAATTAGAGAGGCTCACACCTCTAAGGTTGGGGCACTTTGGTGTAGGGAAGACCATGGCTGACTTGTAGAGGTATGTGTATTGGCCCAACATGCAAGAACATGTAGCTAGGTTCATAAGAGGATACATGCTTTGTTGTACCAACAAGCCTAGCAATAGGAAATAGGGCCTATATCATCCCTTAGTTGTACCTACTCATCCTTGGGAAAGAATTTCCATGGACTTTGTGGGATTTTGACTGACGACCAGGAAGGGACATGACTACCTATTCGTGGTAGTTGACAGGTTCAACAACATGTGTGTTTTGATACAATGTAAAAAGGCCATCAGTGGGAAAGAAGTAGAAAACTTGTTTTTTGGACAGGTATGAGTTCACTTTGGGATACCAAGAAGCATTATTTCAAACAAGGAAACGAGATTTCTCAGTGCACTATGGACTACATTGTGGGAGAATATGGACACAAAGTTGAAGAGATATACAACATTCCATCCACAAATAGATGGGAAGATGTAAGTAGTCAACATGACTTTGGTGCAACTTCTGAGGGGATACAACTAGAAGCATCTGAACAAGGGATGGAAATCTAGTATATATACAACATTCTTACAACATAGCATATCACACTTCTACTGGAAAGTCCCCATTTGAGACTTGTTTTGGATATTTGTCACCTTCACCTTTGGATATTGCATACAGGAAACGAGGAGGAGGGAGGGAAGATCTTACTAGAGATGCTTTGAGGGATGAAAAATTTATAGAGAATGTGAGGAAGATCCATCTATAGGTACAAGAACATTGTAGAAGTCAGAGGATAAGTATAAGGTCAAGCATGATCAACACAGAATAGAGAAGTCATTCAAGGTGGGAGACAAAGTATGGTTATAGTTGAACAAGGAGAGGTTGCAGGGGCCTGGTAAGAAAATCAAGGCTCTGAGGTATGGTCCCTATGAGATAATGGAAAAGGTGGGTGATAATTCTTATCGACTCAGTTTACCACCATACATGTGCATTTACTCAATCGTGAATGTAGAGAATTTCACACTCTATGAGCTTTCCATGCTAGATCAGGATGAGGAACAGGTCTTACATTCTGTGGAGGATTTGGCACCAAATGCTCAGTCAAAGTTGACAGAGGATACAATTTTTCATAAGAGGTCTAGGACTACAAAACAGGGGTAGCGTGACCTTTGGTATATTGGATTAAAGGGACAACCTCCAAGAAAAGCTAAATGATACACTAGAGAGAAGGTGGAGGAAAAATTTCATCACCTCATTTAGTAAAATATTTGGGGACCAAAAGGCTCCCAAAATGGGGAGGTTCGATTTGGATTGGATCATTATATTTTTTTTCATCCATCTCGATGCATTTTGAGTGGAAAAGGTCAAGGAATCAGCTCACAAGACCATTTTTACTAGTGGGACCGAGTTTGGCAAAATGGGGTCGGAAATCTTACAGGATAATTTTGAGGCATCAAATGACATTTATTGGGAGTAAAAATATATTTATCTAGCACAACACCATTTCATGTTATTCTACACACAAAGAAATTTCCAGCAATGCAAGAAGCACGTCAATCAGATTCTGTATGCAAAAGTTAAGTCACTTAGAGGTTGACCTTCCTGTTTTCACACCTATAGTTCAGAAGGATGTTGCATTAGCCCCCATTATTCATGGAAAAGGGGCTAGCCACATGATTATGATGAAAAATACTCTAGAAGAGTATATATTGTAACTCTAGTTAAGACTTGATGTAGTCAAAATTAGCCACTATTAGGTTGTCGGGTTGTGTTATAACTGGGCCACTAGGAGGAAGAGTCATTCCATTATTTTGAGAGAATTTTGTTCCATAGCTGAGAAAAGGTAGCCATGAGAGATAGGAGGTAGAGCACATAGAGAGGATCTATGCACTGTAGTAGCCCACAGGCCATAGGCATTACTTCTTTATACCTACAACCATATTTCCAGACAGAGAAAGAGAGCAAAGCAACCTCACCTTCTAGCTAGGTTTTCTTTCGACAAGGGTTTCCCGGAGAGCATATCTTGTGTCTTATGTGTGTGTGTGTGTGAGATTATTTTTTTCTTCTCTACTTTTCTGCATAATTTCCATTCGCATGCATGCAATAATTACAGATAAATCTACGTATCTTAAAGTTTAATAGAACTGTAATAGTGTAGAATCTCATATTTTAATATAATATTATCAAATCTGTTATGACAAATTATCTAGTGGAATATCCATGGAGGTTTATGAATCAATCTCCATCTGCATCCCCGTTCTAATAATGTTATTAATAGTGCGATATACGATGTGGAAATTTATAAAATTAATGGTCATCTCCACATAAGGAAATATTAGCTAGAGATTTGTTTATCTCCCCCATCCCCCACACACCGACTATGTAAAGGAACTGCAACCGCATTAGTTTTTTCATCATTGAGTAGAGAAATACCATAACAGTGTCTCCCACAAATACCCTGGAAAGCTCTACATAATGAAACATAATAATACAAATTTGAAATTTGTTCATAGTTAAATTAATTAAAGCTACACCTGCATCCCTGTTCTCACAAGAAAAGCTCCACACACTGCTTTACATGAAAAACTCTTCTATACTCAACTTTATAAATTTTGAAACAAGTTTAACTAGTAACAATATGTTTAATTTCATGAATTTAATAAAACATTAAAACTATAGTTTCAATAATTCCCTTACTAGTGCGATATACAATGTGGAAATTTGTAAAAGTAATAACTTCATATCCGCACAAGCAAAATATTATTTGGAGATTTATTTAGCCCCCACCACCAATGTAAAGGACTTGCAATAACACCATTTTTTTCATCATTGGGCAGAGCGGTACCATAAAAATATCAATGTCAATGATAGTGTCATAGAACCACCAATGGAATGGCCACTCAGAAAATTAGATTTTTTTTAATTTTTAAATGAAGTGTTAGGCAATGACAATTACCAAAAATATAACATTCTCCATCAGGGGAATTATGTCCCATTGGAGATTGCTAAGCCAATTGAAAATTAGAAATAATATTTTAAAAAAATTAGAAAATTATATTTTGAATTTATGGAAAATAGAAATATTTAGCATATTCCCGAAACACTTGTTAAAATTGCAAAAAAATAGCAAAGTAATGGAGAGTCAATGCACTTTGATTGTGAGGTGAATGTTATAGTCCTTGGTGAGGAAGGGACTAATAAACACCTTTAAATTCTTATACATGTGTGTGTGTATGTCAACTAGGTCTAGCCCAAGTTGCATAGATGAGGATTGTTTTCCTCCCTACCTCAACTCAAATTCCACTTATGTCACTCTTAATGAGTTTATTCTTGATTAGAGCTCTTTGTGAGCTAATTTTTTACTGGGATCAACAAAACTGCATGAATATGATTTTCACCTATAGGGTTAGTTAACCCAATTATAACTAATCTTCCTAGCTTGGTTATTTCATGCTAACAAGTTCTTAATATGAATCCCCTTAAGTGAAGCACACTATTATACATCCACAAATTTTCTAGGGATGTTATGCGTGCCATACATGTAGGGAAGAATCCCTTAGGTTCTCCACTAGGTTTTCATACATCTATATAACCTACAGGGAGAAAATGATTATCATGTTGTTGTATAACTCTCAAAATTTAGGGGGAGGCAGGAGCGGGAAGGGAACTTTTCAACCCCAATGGGAAAATAGAAACAAGGTATGCATGGGGATTGGGGAATGCTACGAATAATCAAGTTGAAGCCTTATCTCTCTGGAAATGATTAAATATTGTTATATCCAAAGGTCTACGGCAAATAAGTATAGTTGGAGACTCAATAATCATTATTCAAAGGTGTTGCAAGATTAGGCATCAAAAAGACTGTGAACTATATCCTACTCTCCTGAGGATAAGGACTCTTCTAAATAAACTAGAAGATATAATTTTTTCCATGTAAAATGAGAGAAAAATCAGAACACAAATTATCAAGCCAATAGAGGTGTTGTCGTGGATCAAGCGATTTTGATAATAGACCAAATTCACCCACAAATATGCCATGTGCCATGACTAAAAACTTACAAATATGACCTGAGGTGATGATTGGAATAATTTGAGCATTAAAGTTGTTAGACTAGTATCTCCCATCACTCGCTTCGAGATCTGGCAGGACTCTCCCGGGAATCAAGACAAGAAATTGGGACATTACAATTCCATATGGAGGCATAAAGGATTAAGCATCATGATGATGGCCAAGTGGAAAATGAAAGGAATAACATTAAATATTGAAATCAGGGAATGGAATATCAGTACATCACTTCAATTGCGTTGAGCATTAACAATACAATATGAAATTAGTATGACGGTTGTAGGGATGAAGGTTGTGCCAAGAATGATCAATATTTTGGGAATGTCATTCAATGTGAAAGGATGTGTGTTGCATTGGACAAGGAACAAAGTAGTATTTTAAGGAGCTGAATGAAGCAGTTAAATCTGAGGGTTATTCGCGTACAGGGATGGATTTCTCTAAAAATGGCTTCCTCGAGAATCAATAGAAGTAGTGATAGCATGGAGCAGCAAGGGAAATCTTCCACGGGAGACATAGCAACAATGGTGGAAAAAATTAGGGAGCAAGTAGCACGGGAGGTTTATGACCAGTTTATGGTGGTACTATCTCATCTATCTAGAATTGAGAAGGATTTGAAGTTGTTGCAGAAGTCTATGGAACACATGAACACGAAAATGTTCAACTTAAATTTCAAGGTTGATAGCATGGAAGTCAATGTTGAAGCAGCAATGGTTGGTGTGCTAAAAGAGGTCTTTGGGCTTGGTGAATTTCCTTCATCCGAATCTCAGGAAGCTGAGGAGGAAGGAAATTATTATTGGTCATAACCAACATGCAGCTCAAGATCAACCGAAGAAGTTGGCAAGCAGTGAGTAGTTAGTTTCATTTTATATGAAGATGTTATGTTATGTCGTTTTGTTAAACTCTCTGGGGTATTTTGGAGATGTTATAGTTTACATGTTGTAAGAAGAATATTAGTAAATAACCAAGGTAGCAATAGATGCTTCTTTGAGTCAACTCTAGAAAAAATTGAACCAAAGAATTATGTGAATGTATGGGACCTGACATGTTTCCAGTTTTGAAATATATAAAATGCTACCCCTTTCTTTATAAAAAAAAACTTTCAAAATTTAAATGGATTTATTTCAATTTAAAATTATTCAAATTTTATTTTCTTATTAAAACTATAGTGTCACATAAAATCATTTTTTAATGATATCACTAATAAAAGTCTTTAAAAATGAGTCTTTTTTTAATAAAAATAAGAAAATTCATATTAAATAAAAAAGGGACTTATGACCATTTTTTCTAGCCTTTTAATATAATCAAAACTTGGATAATAGAGTCCATACAAACCTTTGTGAAATTTAGAATTTGCAATAGATTATATCTTATTTGTCTTACCTTCAAAATTCTAAAGCTATCGTTAACCATTTGCTTTGTATAAATCCTTACATACTTGACTAATAGAAAAACATACTTTAAATACATAACAGAAGATCAAATATTTTGGTTGTTGTTCCCAAGATGTGTGGCCTTGTTTGTTATTGTGATGGATGATAAAATGAATAGGTCAAGCCCCATTGTTTGTCAAAATTGTCACTCTATGGTGTCTTCTTCCATGACTAAATGATACAATTGAAATTGTTGAAAAAGGTGAATGTATCAACTCTACAAACCTAGGATATTTTTCCAACCCCAAGTGTCTTACTTTTTCCCACAACGCCTTCTTCACATCATCTCGTTTACCAAGCTTCTCCCTATAAACACTATTTTTTTTTTGTAATTTTCTAGCTATGTTTTCATTGGTATCAATTATCCTCTTGTAAATACCAATTTATTTTCATAACCCTCCTCCTAAGACTCTCTCCATGCCTCCACTTTCCCCATAATCTGAGCTATTACATCTTGGTTATCATTGTAAAGTTGTTCATAACATTTGAGAAAATCATGAAATTTCTCAATAGGACTAGCTATTAGATTTACAGAAGGAAGTCCAAACATAAGAATCTATACTCATTTAACCTATCTATAAACAAAATTGATCGATAAGAGGTAAGAAATAATAAGAAAAATCCCATCAAACCTTCTCAAGTTCACAATAAGAATGCACTTAGTGAAAGAGCCAAGGGACCATGCCCTTCTACAATTATGTCTATTCTCAAACCTCTTCTCTAGAGCTAAGAGTGAAGCATCTAGTCCAATCAATAGATAAAAAATATTCCCACATTCACCTTAACCTCCCATCCAACTAAGCATCATAAAGATTACCCCTCTCAAGAATGAATAAGCCACATGGAGGACCACCCACTTGGTTTATGCAATTGATAAATTGTCACATATCTTCTACCCTAAATGAGTTCATTTACATGTAGAATGGGTGAAAAACCTAGGGAATATTTGAAAATTCCTCACCATTCACTTTTTCAAAACTTTTCCAAATGGTAGAGCACATGCTTGATTTTCCATTGCATCTATCTAATGATCTTCCACCTTAAATGAATTCATTTACATGTGGGGTGAGTAAAACACCTAAAGGATATTAGAAAATTCCTCATAACACACTTCTTTCAAAACTTTTCAAGATGATGAAGCACATGCTTGATTTTCAATTATATCTTCTTCATAATTGAGTTCTCATAGAAAATAATAGAAATGAAATTTGGTGAATACTTTTAATAATTTTTTAGAATGCAGGACCACCTACAATGATGAAAATATATCTAAAAAGTGTTAAAAACCATATGAAATATAATCTTCAAGTGAGAAATGATTATTTAATACTTATATTATTCACAACTTCAACATTTTTTTATAGAATTAATCCCCAACTTGATTACTCTTGGTATTACCAATTTTCACTTTTCACTTCTGGTATTACCAACTATCTATATAAAAAATAGTTCATATTTTGTTTGGAATCAAAAATCAACTCATCCTATTGCCCTTTAATAAATTATTAATTTTCCTAGATTTAAAAATAATCATCATCCTCTAATTCAAAACTAATAAATTAAAATTTATAAATTAATCATTAATTTTAAAAATTAAATTGTATTAATAATATTTTACAAATCACACGTATTGATGATGATGTTGATACTTAACTACTATTCAAAATAATTTGATTTCATATTGCATTCTATTATGTAAACATGATTGAGAATCTACTGAAATTTATACCATAATCACTTGATATTTTAAATGACCTTAAAAAATAATAAAGTATTTCGAATGAAAATGACTTTTTAATAAAATATATTTAATGATAATGAGTTTTAATAAAGTACACCGAATGATAATGATTTTCAACTTTATCTACTTGCTTTATATAAATTTTTTAAGAAGTCCATGGTAGGTTAATGAAAGTGAACGGAAAGGAAAATTGGTGAAAGTATAAAATGATTTTCAATGAATAAAATATTATTTTTTTTAAATATTATAAGATTCAATTCTCTCTCCTTTCCATTAATACTTTTAATATATTAATATAAAATTATAACTTTTTAATCCAGCAATATTAAAATACACCACCCATACCATCTGGGGATAATATCTTTAGACATGAAAAGACTTGATATGGAGATGTGTCCTTGAAGATGATAAATAAGCCAGTGGAGCACACTCTCTCATGTATGGGATGGTTACAAATGCAGGGTGTGAAAACATGAAGCACTAATGTCTAGAAAGCACTGGTTTTTCTTTCCACTAATGGGTAGATGAGATTCATGAGCTCGTTTTGCATTATTGTGAGGGAAATCTTGTGGGTGTTTTCAGAATTGGGATTCCATATCGAGGAATGAAGAATCAATCAGGTGGGCATTTTATTTTTAAATATTTTATTAATTTATTTATTTTTATTTTTTTTAACAGTGGAATTGACAAGAGAGGCAGCCTCGCGACTCGCGTTACACGGGGTCAATTCTGACTGCTACCTCTATAACCACTGGGAGCATGTGTCCGCCCCTCTCCACAGCTCCGTTTTAGTCCGGGGGATTTGAACTCGTGACCTTCAGTGCGGAGCTCGCCTTTCTAACGAACTTCACCGCGATGTGATTACCAACTCACCTACCCCGTGGGGCTATTTATTTGTATATGTTAATTAAGTTATTATTTTCAAATAATTTAGTTTAAGTGATTGAAATATATGTTATTACATTTTTTATTAATGTTGGAGAAATATTGTTATTTTTTTCACTTGGTTTAATTTCTGCATGTGACATGTTGAGCTTATAATGACTATCTTTATCTTTTCGTGCATGTGATATGTTTAACTCATAATGACTATTTCTATTCTCTCCATCCTTGCATGTGACATGTTAAACTCATAATAAGTATTTCGTATAATGACTTTAAGTCTTGTTTAATAAAGATCTATATTCAAAGTTTCTTTCATAGATATTAGGCCTCCAATATTCTAATCCTCATACTATCCTTAACTAATATATAATGATGTTGAAATCACCCATAATATATAATTTTTTAACATCATATTTATAATCAACCTTTCTATGTAAGTTGGTGTTACATTGAAATATCAAATATTTACATTGGATATACAATTTTTATCGTATCTAGCTTGTCACTTTGGAAACTAAACCAAAGATAGTAAAATATAGATTTGATAACCAACAAAATTAGCTTCAACTAATTCTTCAAAACTTAAGAATGTCAAAATATAGTGTTGCCCCACCATGGGGGAAACTAACAACAAGAACCAAAATGGGCAGCGTTTGGGGACTGCATAATCTGACACAACAAGAAAAATAAACTATACAATAACTCTAAGAAAAACATATCAACAACCAACATGGGCAAGAATGAAGAATATGAAATAAAACAATAAAATATAGGGAACTTGAGCAACAAGAGGATGGGGAATTATTGAGGTTAATGGGTTGTTCCTCAACCTTGCATGGTGGTGGAATTTGAGAACTAGGCGACAATTCCATCTTGAGCCTCGCAAGCCTTCCTTCCACATCTAACATAAAATCTTTGAGCTCATCAAGTCTATGCATTATATTGACTTAGGTTTGTATCATATCAATCAAAATTTTCCCTAGCAACAACTTAACATGCTAGTACAAATTAAATGTATGCAAATAGTGGTTTTGGTGGCCCCGAGATTTTCCTATATCTGGAACCCAAGAAGCTATACCAGCCATGACCTTTGAATCCAAAGTGACCTTCCATTCATGACAAATTTCCTCTTCCATGAGACATTTTTTCATGAATGTTAAAAGGTGTATCAACATGGAAGCTACAACCTAAATATCCAGCTTGCAATTCTGCTCGAGAGCCCCCTGAAGTGCCATGATCACCACTTCCATGTTGACAATGAGCTCACTAATGATTCATGGCTACCGAAGGCACAAAGACCAAGATAGAGATGGAAGGGATGTTGCATGAAATGATTGTGAAAGAGAGATGCCATTATAACTTGCCAAGCAGGCTGCATCAATGGTGAGTTCAAGGCCAAGCCTTTCCCATCAAAAAATTTCGCTTGAGGAGCAGGAAAAGCTAGCGAAGCAGTTGGAAGGAACCCTACATGAGAAACAAGAAAAGAATTCAAGTGCATTGCGGGCAAGGGAAGCAATAAGAGGAGGCAACAAATGATCAACCGGATTTCAAGTCAGTGGCTAAAGATAAAGAGAAAATTATAGTGAACCCAATTCACATAGATGTGTAAACAAGAACTATGCTAAGGGGCCTCTACCATCCTCCTTGTGAGGCAAGTTCCCCATAAATTTACCATGAGATGTTGGCATGCGTAAGGGGAAAGCAATGAGAAGGTAAGTCAAGTCTATAAAATTATTTAATGCTCATCATAACACCCCATCGGGATATATTTAGAATCAACCTTAAATTGTTTTCAAAACTAAAAACTAAATTTTAATATTAATATCAATACTTCTATTAACATTGAATTTCAAAAAATATAAATTAGAAATACATCATTTTCCTTTGCTTTTTTCAATAAATAAAATATTATAAATTATTACTTTAACATTTATTAGCATTTATTACCTTACTGAAATTATTTTTCAAATAGTTGAGTTATAAATTTT